>PYXC01002066.1:905000-937500 GCA_015244755.2 Tenualosa ilisha
GAGGTAGCATGGAGCCAATGATTAGAAGAGGACATGAGTGATGATATAAACATAAGATATAAATTTGAGTCCCAATGCAAGAGTGGGACACGTACGTACCTGCTCTGTCATCATCTCCAACACTTAGGCTCAGTGGAGACTCAGCATGGTCTCTTTCAGAGCCATATTTAGAGATCTCTACATACAGCTCTGGTCTGCTTCTGAACCCTGTGGCACATTCTTTCTGCATCAGACTACCAGAATATTCATTTATTGAGTCCTAAGTTCAAAGGAGCAAAATGTAAAATTGATTGTTATCCTCCCTAGTATCGATATTCAGTGACATGCAGTGCTAAGACTGGGCGCTGGTGGCGTAGTGGTTGAGGAACCTGGCTAGCATGCAAGTAGCCTGGAAAATTGTAAGTTTTAAATTAAATTGCTCTAAGGGAGACTGGCCCTGTTATAATTGATAGTTGACAAATATGTAAGTCGCTTTGGATAAAAGTGTCTGCTAAATGCGTAAATGTAAGACAGTGGCAAAAATGATTAGAAAGGTCACAACCAAAGTAACATGAAATTAATGTGTGTTTCAGTACAGTGCAGTATCACTGAGTGGACTGCTGAAAACACATAGTCAAGTATATGCTACGTCTGAGCACACAGAGTTGAAAGAAAATCTGTCCCTGCAGAGAGCCATGAGTATAGGAGACAGCATGAGGCATGCAATCGTACACACACACACACACACACACACAAAACACACACAAATCACAATAACTGGGAAAAAATGGCGGCTCTGAAATACGTCAACAAGCACACACACACACCACACACACACACACACACACACACACACACACACACAAACAAATAAATAAACAAGTAAAGCAAATAAACAAACTAATAAATGCAAAGCGGGAGAGGAAAGCTGCTGTGTTTGATTTAACTGGTTGAGAGAGCGCTGTGGCAGGCCCCTACTGTGAGATACTGATGCTGGCTCTGGAGAGTGTCATGGCGCACCATGTGACTCCGGATAGCACGGAGAAGGTAGCACTAGTAAAGATTAGTGTCGAGCAGCGGGACCTCGGGAAGAGAACGGGCAAAAAAGGGGTTCCCTGTGAATGCAGCTGTCTTCAAGGATAAGGCAGTAGTCAAGAATACAGACAGCTCCTTCAGCAAAGCTTTTTTCCATTTATTTAGATAGAAGAGTGGAGATAGACAGGAAATGAAAATAAATTAAAGTAACTAAATTTCCTGGATCTCGTGTGAGGGAGCAGGGCTAGGATTGGGGCATGACCACAGGCCGGATTCAAATCTGGGTCTCCATAGCCTGTTAATGATACGGGCACTGCTGCTAGTTGTGCCACAACGCTCCCAGCTGCTACAGTACTTTGCTTACATTTGGGGACTGACTTACAGTAATCTATTCAGGGACTCAGCCAGTGACTTCAGTAATTGAGATAGGTTAGTTCATTGTTTTACCTTTTTTGAAATTGGTTGGTGCAGAGACGAGTTGAAGGGAGCTGGATTGGGATCCAATCTGGGCACTCCCTGCAGGCACTCGCTGCAACCATCTGTCAGGTCACTAATTTGTAGAGATGTGATCGTCCATTTAAATTTGATATTGCAAAATGATATGCAAGTGTAACATGGCCAAAAATCTGAACTGCATACGTTGCACCACTTACATGTGCAAATATCAGAAAAATTTTCAACATTCTAAAGACGGAAACACAACCAAGTAGGGGTCTATAAATGTGTGTGATGATAATGCAGCTGCTCTCCTTCAGCTCAACACAGAGGTTTGACATTTAAAAGATGTGACTTAACGCATACAAAAAACAAAGAAGTCAGAATAGTTAGGTACAAATGTATATAATCATTTTAATATTTTCTGTACATTTCAAAGGCATTCACAGATTGTTTGGCAAGCAGATAGTTTGGAGGAAGTGTTTGTTTTGTTGTCATAGGCAAAGACAGTTCTTTTGTAGAACCCAGACCCAGAGTCCTGGAAGACTGGAAAACGAAGACGGAGGTTTGGTGTTTAGACTGTTCAGTCTCCTGTTGTCTCTCTTGGGCCACCCCATAGTGTCCATTTCACCAACCCAAGGCCCTTCCCTTTCTGCTGTGAATGTCCATGTAGAATAATTGACTTTAGCATGAAACGTTTATATTAAAACTCCTTTAAATCAAAGTATGTCCTTGAGCTTTGACTTTGGTGCGATAAAGCCGAGGAGACTTTTTCCCCCCGTCCTCAGCTTACTCTGGTTATTCAGCATTCCTGTTGTGAAAGGCACTGGCTTGGCAGACCTGAATTCACTTTGGTCCTTTTTTTCCATTTTGTGCTTCAACGATTACAACCCCCCCCTTTCATTTAATAAAGCTGCAAGCTTCAGTCCCTCCTGCCCTTTAAAGCACGCTAATAATTATCTACTGCTGATTACAAACCTTGGCTGCATAAGCACAGAACTCATAATCATTAGTGTTAAAACATATTGGCTCTTGTCAATGCCATGAAAATGGTCTCCTATAAGGCATATTAAAATGTACACTGTGATGCCAGTATGTGTATTATTTGGTATGCATACGTAATGATTTTGATAAAGTGCAAAGCAACATCCAGCAACATCCAAGAGACGTCTCAAAGCAGAGGCCCTGGTTCTTCTCAGTTCTTTTTCTTAGTTGCCACCTAGTCAAGGTATTTAGCTGATTCAGTGCAACTCGAACCAAAACACTGGAGTTGAATAATTCCATAGGACATCCTCCACTTGCATAGAGACAGACTGATGGCCCTGAAACAGGCTGAGGGAGTGAGAAGTCCTGCTGAAGTTTACTGCATAACTGGACGATGATGTTGATTGTGGAGGCTGACGGTGAGGCTGCTGTGTCTCAGCCACTCCAGCAGGGGGAGCAGTGGAGTCGAGAGTGCTACTTCTCGTCGCTGACGGAGCTGTCCTCTAAGATCTTCTCCTGGGAGACGCTGCGCTCTGAGAGCTTGTCCAGCTCGCCCATGTCGTTGAAGCGCTCGGCCACGCACTGGGCCGTGAGCCGGGCCTCGGGGTCGTGGTCCCAGCACTCCTCAATGGTACCACACACTGACTGAATGCCCTGTGGAAGGGGGAAGGGGGGAGAACATTTTAGAGATGAGGAAAAGGAGGGCGCAAACTAAGCTATGAAACAAGAGATGGGAAATGTATGTATTCTATATCTCAAGATAAGATCTCTCAAAATATTTTAATTGATTCATAAACTTTATATTTTTGCAGCTTTACTTGCTTCTCTGGTCTGTAATGTGTGTGTGTGTGTGTGTGTGTGTGTGTGAGCGAGCACATGCATGTGTGTGTGTGTGTGTGTGTGTGTGTGTGAGCGAGCACATGCATGTGTGTGTGTGTGTGTGTGTGTGTTTATGTGTACACTGATGGAAGATGAAAGGCTACATTACCGGGTGGTTTGCCCAGCTGCTGGGCATCTCTGGGCGTCCTCTGTCCCTGAGCACACTGTCTTTCATGCTCTCCACACATGGGTGCTCCCGCACCTTACCAAATGGAGGCTCGTACTCCTTCACCTCTGTAAAGACAGAAAACACACACACACACACACACACACACACACACACAAACACACACGCACACATAAGTATGGAACATATGAGGACCTACAGTTCATCAACGTACTCTGCTACTGCTGAACTTAGACTGAACCCATAGGCCTCAAAACTGCTCTTCAGATGTGTGCAATCTCTCTATCTCTCTATCTGTCTCTCACTCTTTCACACACACACACATACACACACGCACGCACACACACATAGTAGAGAGCATCAAGCATGCAATCAAACACACGCGCACACACACACACACACACAAAAGAATCTCACTACGAAAGACACACATAACATGACAAACAGCTGCCTAAAAGCAAGCTCAAAACAGACACAACAAAGGCTGCATCCACAGCCCCCCCGCCACTGAGGGTGACTCAGGCACAACTCAGACACCACTCACACATCAACCGCGGCACAGCACGGCTCGACACATGGTCTAGACGGCATTTACTTAAGGCCCGCTTTCACGGCGTTGGCTTGGGCACAAGCGTCTGGGAACGTGCTCTCCGACTGCATTTCGGTTATTTATCTTTACATCAATCTGATCTGCCGTTTCCTGAGAAATTTCGGCGCCAATGCATGAGGACAAAAAAAAGGTAAAAAAAAAAAAAAAAATACACATCAGTTTTGAAGAGCTGGTTCTCTTTTCTACGTGTCTAAAAAAAACCAGCACAATAAAGGTGAATAGAAGGCATTTTAGCATAGCACAGACATAGCACCAAGGCCAGGCAATTCATAATTCAGACTCCAGAATGCTCCAGAGACTCCAGACAAAAACAGGAGTAAGGAAAATAAAACCTCACAAAAGATTAAAAGAAGACTAAAACCACATAAAAGACCTCAGTTTTTCTAAGGTCTGGTCTGATAATAGAAAATACAGCCAGAACAGTGCCATTCACGGTCAATGACAGCTGGCTAGAAAACAGTTTAAATTGAATTATTAAAGCAGCCTACTTGTCTGAGACTGCATAGTCACGGACTTTTAAATTCTTATCAATTCAAATGGTGACCACACAAAGCATTAATGAAAACAACACAACAGATTTGGCAAGATGTCTCCCTCTCCCTCTCCCTTGCATAAAGGGCAGGGATATCAGGGGCTATTTTGGGTTGCCTTGGCAACCCCTTGGGGAGATTAAGATTAAGATGACCTGTGAATGTCAGCGGCAGCAGTTTATCATGATATTTAGGAAGTCCTCCGACAGGAAAGTACAGGGAGGTCTTTTCCTCCTGTATGGGAGTGGGAATGAGGATCAAGCGAAGCCGATCGTGAAGGGCAAAGGTCAGGGGTATTGCATGAATGTGTGTGTGTGTGTGTGTGTGTGTGTGTGTGAGTTGTGTGAGTGTGCATGGTGTGAGTCTATGTGCGTCTGTGTGTGAGTGTGTGTTGTGTGTGTCTTGAGGGGGGACCATCTGAGACTCTCACTGAAGGGAAGAGCAGATGCTCGGACAGGAAGTGGGCACTGTGTCACAGATCCCTGTAGTTGCTCCGGCTCATAGCTTCCTGTTTATGACATGAACATCCACCCCCTCCGACCGTCGAAGCCAGCCCAGCCTCCACCCACCCCACACCCCACCACCCAAAAACGATTCATTTTCAACGTTCTCACAGAAAATGGCACCCACACCCCCTCATCAATCATGCAATCCCAAAAAGGCCGGCCTCTTTTTTCCCCTTCCTTCCAGTCCTGGACCTAAGCACTTTCATGGTCTGTGTGTGTGTGTGTGTGTGTGTGTGTGTGTGTGTGTGTGTGTGTGTGTGTGGTAGCTTGCTGTTGGCAGTTGTGTGATAGAGTTGAAACAAACACTTGGAATGTTTTCTTTTGTGTGTTTACAGATCTATTGTGCAGTGTTGTTTATTCTGTCATTACAGCGCCTTCTGAGGAGTGAGAGAGGAAGAAATAGGGAAAAAAAAATAAGAGAGAGAGAGAGAAAGAGAGAGAAATAGAAAAAAAACAGCAGAGCATTTAGGTCTGAGTTAGTGGTCTGTCTAAGTGGCGTTTTCTAAAATGAGCGAAACTGTCAATATTGGTTTTAGCGGAGAGCAGCACGAAGGAGAGAAAGGGCTTTGGTGGAAATGCTGGGCATAGCTGACATGCTCACGATACAGCCACCATGCAAGGAATGTTGTGGCAGGGGAAACAGTCAGTGTGTGTGAGTAAGTGCGTGTGTGTGTGTGCGTGTGTGTGTGTGTGTGTGTGTGAGAGAGTGCCAGATGTGACCGTAGACTATGTGATTAGTTACTACTACTACTACAATACTACTACTATAACTACAACAGCTGCTGTGGCTGCTGCTACTACGACATGTCATAATCCCCAATCTACAACAACATATTCTGCATATTCTCTAAGACAACAGCAAGCTCAGTTAAATGAGGTTTTTAGCACAACACAAACTGTCAGTAAGGTCACCATC
This sequence comes from Tenualosa ilisha, assembly GCA_015244755.2. Lineage (NCBI taxonomy): Eukaryota > Metazoa > Chordata > Actinopteri > Clupeiformes > Clupeidae > Tenualosa > Tenualosa ilisha. The sequence continues at coordinate 911,002 of PYXC01002066.1, forward strand.
GGTCTGCTGGTAACAATGACTGTATTGAACTTGCACATCCTTACAGCTAAATTTAAGCAGGACATGATTGTGACTGCAAGCTACAGCTTCTATTTAACCTGCTGTGATGCAGGTGTAGACTACATCTCTGTGTGGTTTATTTCAGGCGGGGCTCTTAAGGTAGCACAGCGAGAGGCGAACACATCTAGCTTGCGCGTCAGCACGAGGAGAGAGACAGCGTCTGCTCAAATAGCTTCTGACTGCGAGGCTTTATTGGAAACTGTTGTAACGGCTCTCGTCTGGTCGTCTTGTTTGTTCCTGTAATAGGATTTGAGGGAGGCAACGCTGGGTATTTTAACTCACAGACGCACACACACACACATACACACACACATGCACACACACACACACACACACACACACAAACAAGCGCAAGTTTTATTTAGATTGTTTGCCAACAATGTTACTATAGGCCATGTCTTGTTAGTAGTATTAGTGTTTGGGGAAGATTTTGTGAGGGTCGCACAGTGAAATAACACACGAAGCAGCAAGCGCACACACGCACACGCGCACGCACGCGCGCACACACACACACACACACACACGTGCGCACACGCAAACACACACAGTTCTTGCAAAGCTTTGGTCCTATTATCAGAGAGTTCAGCTGCCAGAAGCCCCACCCCTCCCTGGGGATTGGCTGACATTCTAGCCGCGCTGGAAGCACCAGGAGTCTGGTCTGGTCAGCTGAGAAAGAGAGAAAAGAGAGAGAGAGAGAGAGAGAGAAAGAGAGAGACGACAGCTCCACCCTAAACTCCAGCCTCGCCTACGCCCCTCCAACGAGAACAAACTAATTACATGGGGCAGACATTTTTTTTTTTGGAGAGAACATTGGGATATGTACTTTTCCCCTCTTTTTCTCTGTCTCAGTCACTCTCTTTTCATAACATCTCTCTCTCTCTCTGTCTCAAACTTTCTCTCATTCCCTCTCTCTCCCTCTCCCTCCTTTCTCTCTTCATCTCAGAGGTAACGGACAGGATGCAGTATACATTATGATGTCTGGATTTTTGTTTTTTTCTTTTGAGCAGCAGACGGAGGGGCTGTTTGTCACTCAGACAGGCTGACAGCCTTGAGACAGAAACACAAGCAGAGACAGAGAGAGAGACATACACAGCTGAGTAGTGGACTCTCTTTGCTGAAAGACAGAAAGAGAGAAAAGAATAGAAATATAGATAGATGATAGATGGATAAAAAAGATAGATAGATAGATAAAATCTGTTTGTCTGGTCCTTAGACTTTTGGAAAGGCCACTGATGTCTGTACAGAGCATGACTGTCACTTTCTCAGTTCTCATCCGTTAGCAAAAGTGGGTGATTGTCTGTGTGTGCGTTGTGTTAATTGTCTGTATGGGTGCTTATAATACATAAAGAGTGTGTGTGTCTGTGTGCGTGCGTGCATGTGTATGTCCTTGCATGTCTATACATAAATGTATGTGTGAGTGTGTATGTGTGTGTGTGTACACAAAGGCCAGCTCTTTAAATCAAAGCAAATCACAATCCTCCAGTGTGCACTGGACCTATATCCGGAGGGAACCTTTTTAAGGAAGGAAATTCATGTAAGTATTTATGTTTGTGTCTCCATCAAAGAGTGTATATGTACAGGAATGTGTCTGTGATTGAGAGTGTGTGTGTGTGTGGGTGAGTGGAAGAGTGTGTTTATGCCTGCGTGTGTGTGTATGTGTGAGCGGAAGTGTGTGTATACATGGCCTGAGCTAACTGTGTCAGTATGGACTATATTTGCTCAAATGCTTGCTAACAGGAGTGTGAGTGCTACTCATGCTCTGAATGAGTGTCAGTGCATGCATGTGTGTGTGTGTGCACCAACTGTACATGTGTGCACAAGGGTGTGTGTGTGTGGTGTGTGTGTGTGTGTGTGTGTGTGTCATGCATGTATGTGTGTTAGTGGGTGTGTGCACGAGGCACTGACTTCTGCTGACACACAGGATGTGCTTGTGACTCATTGCCACACACACACACACACACACACACACACACCACACACACACACACACACACACACACACACACACACACACACACACAACTCTCTGGGAAGTCCTTTCTTCTTCTTTGTAAGTTCTTCTCTGCTCTGCTTCAAGATTCAACCATCTGTCTTCTCCTAAAGGACGGCACTAATGTGTGCTCACACACCCACATGCGTGGCAACCAGGACGTTTAATCAGCATGAAAGACAATGAGACACTAAACGACTAAAATCTCTGCCATTCTTCAATAAAGTGCAGAGGCACTCCAAATGAGCTGCAACCTCAAGTGGGAAATGCATTATGCAAAGAGGGGACATTTTTTTTCTCTTCCAGACAAGGGCACATAACTAAATGGATCTCTATTGACTCCTACTGTTTCTCCTGCTGTTCAACTTGCCCTATGTGATGCTTACTGTTTGTTTGCTTTCCCTCCGCTATGAGATGAGGCAGATGAGACGACAAACTTGATAATAATTTAATGAGTGAATCCCAATGTCCTCACTAAACCCTGAGCCCTTAACTGGAATGAACTGACTTCATTATTTGCTGATTAAGTCTTCAGAGCTTAGGGCCAAGGGGGCATTGGGATTTAAACAACAACAAGATATGGTGCTTTACTGAGTAAGCCAGGATGAATCCCAAAGTCGATGCTATGCCCCAAGCTCTGCACCCTTAAAGACTTCACTGGCATCAACTGACTTCTTGATTGGTTGATTCGTGCCATTTAAGTCTTTAAGGATTCACAGCTTAGGGCTAGAGGGGATGGGACATTGGAATTTGGCCAACAAGTCATGGAAGGGTTCCATGGGCGCCACTAGAAATTTTGGGCCCTATGACAAAAAATAATTTTGGACCCCTCAAATTTTGGGGCCCCCCATCAGTGCCAGGCCATTAGAATCATCCTAACAGTTTATACATCACACTGGGGGTGGTACCCCTCTTTTTCGCATTTCAGAAAAAGTTCCACTGTGAGACGGGAGCTGAGTCCCAATTTCCCATCTTAACCCAAAGCCCTGATCGCTTCATCAGTGGCTGATTCATGCCATGAAGTGTTTAAGAGTTCAGTGCTTAGGGATGATGGTGGTGGTGGGGGCTGGGGGGGCATTGGGATTGAGCCAACTGCTCACGGTAGGGTGTCTGTCTGCGCTTCTGAAAAAGTTTTTGCTGCGAGACCGAGTCACTCCCCACCAGCAGTCCGCACCAGGCAGCAAGCCCTCGAAAGTGTCTCGGCTGGGGGCCAAGTCGACAGTGATGCAGGGGCTCTGGGGTAGAGCCCAGACTAAACCAAAACACATGGATTAGCCCAGCTGTTTAAGGAAGGGAAGGCGCCCCACTTTGCTCTCCTTCTTCAGCAGGTCTTTTTTTTGGCAAGCAGTCTTGCTCTCTCTCTCCATCTCTCTCTCTCTCTCTCTCTCTTCCTGTCACTTGTTCGATCTTGCATCTGTAAATTTCTATCTCTCTCTTAATCTTTCCTACTGTCTGCAATGGAGGGCCTTCACTGGAGAAGTGTGAGTGTGTTAGCCTTGTGAACCAGACTCTTTCATGTCAATTCACTTTGTGCAAAAAGCCACTTCTCAATAGGCATATGTTAGCCTCCTGGTAGGCAGATATTTTCAGTGAACTTTCAAACTACTGGACATGCCCTAAACCATGCATAACAGTTAAGTTGTACATCACTTCCTCTATCAGCCCTCTCTCTGTTCACTGATTAGTCTGTTGAGTCCTTCGACAGATGAGACCTAAGCCTTTGGATAGGTAGCTGACGCAGTATTGTAGCAAGATGTGATACTAAGCGGAGCACTAGGCAGAACTAGCCTGGCTATGACTATGTGTCTCTGAAAGATGTATGTGTGTGTGTATGTGCAGTACATGTGGGTGTGTGGATAAGTGTGTGCACAGTATGTGTTTCACAGTATGTGAGAATCCATACATGTACCGTGCATTGGTGCATGTGTGTGTGTGAGTTGTGTGTGAGCTTCCAGTGAGCTCATGTCCCTCAAAAATGTGTGTGTGTGTGTGTGTGTGTGTGTGTGTGTGTGTGTGTGTGTGTGTGACCCATGTATGGGTTAACTGCAGAGAACAAACTTCCCCCAGGATAACAAAGATACTTAACCTAAGTTCATACAGATAACTGTATGTACATTTCTATAAAACAAATAGAACAAGAAACAGACCGAGAGAGAAAGAGAAAAAGAGACAGAAAGAGAGAGAGAGAAGTAGAAAGAGGGAGGAGTGCACGAGAGAAGGGGTTATTTACAGCCACAGGGCTGTGGGCTCAGTGCAGGAGACATCCGGGCCTACGCAGAGACAGAGGGTGAGAGAAAGAGGGAGGGAGAAAAGGGAGAGAGAGAAGGGAAAGGACAGTTTGAGAGAGAGAGAGAGAAAGAGAGAGAGAGATAGAGCAGTAGTCTGTGGCTACAGTCAACCTGGTTACAGAAGAAGAGAGAGACAGGGAGTGACAGAGAGAGAATGAAAGAGAGAAAGAGAGGGAGCGAGACTGGAAGTGAAACAGAGGGAAAGAGCGAGTAGGGGACAGAGAGAGAGAGAGAGAGAGGGAGAGAGGGACTGAGACAGGAGTCTGTGGCCTGCCTGGTCAGACTTGCCCTACTTCTGAGCAGACAGCCGTGCCGCTGCGCTCTGCTCTACTCTAAGAACACAGGCATCTTATGGAGGCCTGCTGGGAAACATTTCAGCCAAACACTGGAAACACAGCCAGGGAGAAAGTAAACACACGCAGTCATGGATGAATGGATGGATGGACGGATGAACATAAATAAATAAATGTGGCTATATAATCTGTTGCCTTTTGACTACATATATATATATATATATATATGTGTGTGTGTGTGTGTGTGTGTATTTACAACATTCCTTGAAAATTGGTCACTGTGCAGTTGCTCATTCAGAGCTGGCTTGGTGGCTACAGTCGTGCTAAGTTAAGCAAGCCCAGTGTGTTTGGTTTAGCGGTTACGTCTCGAGCTGCTTGTCTGTGTCCAGGTGCGCTGTGGTAAAGGGTCTGGTGGCAGTGAGAACAAATGGCAACAACTTCTTCTTCATGGGGCTCCAATGTAGTACTGAGGGGTCACTCACGGGCTGCTGTTTTCTCATTTACGGTTCCAGGCCGGGCCAGTGGAGCATGAGGGTTATATATTTAAAGCGCCCCTATGGAATGTGTGTGAGTGTGTATGTGTGTGTAGTGTGTGTGTATATGTGAAGTAAAAGTATATGTAAATGTATGTGTGTGTGTGGGACGGGGTATGCGGAAAACAGGATGTGGTGGTGGGCACAGGATCAGGCGGGCACTGAGAGAGGTGCTCTATCAGTGGGCCTGACACAATGGAGACAGGCCTTCACTAATAAACACAAATGGCTCCTCAGAGACAGCCAGAGAGACATAGAGAGAGTGAGAAAGAGAGAAAGCAAAAGAGGGAGGAGAGGGAGAGGGCAATGGAGAGGGAGAGAGGAGGAGAGGAGGAAGAGGGGAAGTGAAAACAAACCCCACTGAAATATGGCCCTTGTGGGTTGCCATAGGTAATCAGCTATTTCTGTGATTCCCACATATATATATCCTGGGCCTTGGCAGAGGCAAACAGGAAGTATAGGACATTGGCACAGCCAGTGGACACAAATGCTATTCCTCCTCCCCACATACACCTCATGGTGAATGCCTTTCAGTGTAGATGTCAAGAGCTAGTCAAAATCCACACACCATCTCTCTCTCTCACACACACACACACAACCACACACACAGAGAGACACACAAAGCAGCACTTCCCTAGGCCTCAATATGTTTTCTTTCAACGGGGAACTATAACTGTCCACTTCCTCTCCATTTTAACTCTGCAAACAGAAAGTAGTTCAAACATAAAGAATAGATAGCAAACCATGAAAGTATGGTTTAAGGGCAATTTACAGCGCAAGTGACAAGTGTTGCCTGTCAAGATTAGACATCCAAGAGACACAATATCTGTCTGCTGGGGTCATGGAGCTTGTACATCAAAAAAAAGGTCAAACTGTGGTCAGACTTTGTTGCCGACTTTGAGCGGACATCAACTTAAATTCCCTCTGGAGTTTAAACACTCTTGTGTCTTGGCATGGTCACAGTGTGGCTGCTTATGTTCTGTGGTGAGACGTATCATTAAAATTGGTTGTGCAAGTTGTTATAGAAACTACATGTTGTTAAGGAAATGAAGTCCTATTAAGTCCTATTTGACAGTTTGTTGCTAGCACAGGTTTCCGAAAGCCTCCAGCTCTGTGACGTTTGCAGCTAACTAGTCAGTTTTGTCGAGCGACACTTACTGTCCAGACTATAAATCTGCCTTGAAGCACACTCGAGTTTGTTAGACAGGCAGACCGAGCGACGGACAGACAGATAAATTTAGTGACACAGACCGCGACACATACCCCCTATGGCGTCGCACCGCGAGATGATCTCCCACAACACCAGGGCCATGGAGTAGACATCCGTCTGCTTAAAGGACTCTGGGTTCTCCAGGTTGATTCTTGATTCGAGCACCTCTGGAGCCATATACCTGGCTGTTCCCACCTGCATGTCAGGAGCACAGCACACACACAACAGCACCGTGTCAGCTCCTAGCAGAGTATAATAAGATTCAATAGCAATACATAAAAGCCTCTGTAACTTCACTTAAACATATATTTTATTGAGCATAACACGCATTTACGAGCAGCATTTCAGAGTCGTTAAGTAATCACAGGATGACATTCTCCATATTGATTAAACTGTACACACCTTAAAAGGCACACGTAAATGTTTATTATAGTACTTTACTTTAAGCAGCACTGAGTGCTCCAGATGTCACTTCATTGAGCTTAGGAATAAAGGCATATCCCAATCAAAGTGAAGTGAACACAAAGATTTAACACAAATTGGGCCTCATTCACCCAAATCTTCCCATGAATTTAAATTTCTTCTCAATGAAACAAATGAATAAAAATGCAACAAAATCTTTCGCAGAAACACGTCACTGTTCAAAGATTCAAGCGCTGCTGAGTGTGCAAATATTTTAGTTTTTACCAACAATAAATAGGTGACTGGATAAGAAAACAACTGGGCAAAATGGCCACCACAGGGACTACTGCTGAGAAGTTGCTGCAGGTCATTCGAAACAAGTCTCCTAGCTTACTAAAACTTAATTGTTCCTCCTGCTTTGGATGCTTTGGATGAATGGGTAAGAGAATGCATGATTATGGATGTGAATGTAATGGGCTCTCACCTGTCCGCTGTTGGCCAGCTCATCAACCGACAGTGAGTTGTCGAGTCGCAGCGAGAGCCCGAAGTCGCACAAGCAACAGGTGAGGTCTCTCTTGACCAGGATGTTGGAGCTCTTCAGGTCCCTGTGCACGATGGGCACCTTAGGCCTTCCACAGAGGGTGCGGTCGCTGTGCAGGTGCGCTACGCCATCCGCTAGCGATCCCCCCAGGCTCCGCAGCTCGTCCCAGCTCACCACGTGACGTGTCAGGTAATCCTGCAGGTTTCCCAGCGGCTGGTAGGCGGTGATAAGCCAGAACTGCTTGTCTGCCTTGCGCTCCTCGGCTGTCAGGAAGAGCAGCACGTTGTCGTGGCGGAGGTCGGCGTCGGAGAAGATGTCCTTCTCATTCTTCCATGACAGGTACTCCTCGCTGGGGAAGATCTTGATGGCAACCGTCTGGAAAGGCTCGCCCGTCGCCAGGGCTCCCTGCTTGAGCTTGGCCTTGTAGACCTCGGCGAAGCGGCCCTTGCCCACCTGCGAGTCCAGCTCGATGGGCAGCAGCTCGGTGTTGTGATTGAGGCTGTTGAGGCTGTCTGAGTGATCGTCGTCCAGCATGATGGCGTGCACGTCGCTGAAGTCCGTGGTCCGCGTCGACCTGCCCCTGAGGGAGGCGTCCCACAGCTTGCGCTGGCGGCCAACCCGGTAGAGGTAGAACTGACAATCACCAGGACGGCCAGAATCAGAAGGGGAACCAAGCTGATCAGGATCACAAACAGAACCTTCGGGTCTTTGCTGCTGTTTCTCCCTGAGTGGAAAAGTGTGTGTGTAGAGAGGGATTTGTTAGACATTCAGATGAAGATATCTTATTCAATTTCATTCTCACACACACACACAAACATACATACATCACACCCCCCAAAACACTGCCCACTTACTGTCTAGGACTCATTAATATGCACTTCCTGACTTGTGAGCTAGTTTGACACTGAAAGAAACAGATACCGAAAGTAACAGAGACCCTGCAGTATCACCCGACAGAGTTACCCGAGAACCGCAGCACATGGCCCAACTTACAACATCAGCACTATTTGGCTTTTATTTCCTCTTTTGTGTGAGGTCAACTTGAGCAGTGTCACCTATCTCTGTCAAATCTGAAACGTTTTTGGAGAGGAGAATTTGCCACAATGGGAGCTGCCAATGCAGGACTGTTGAACCAGAAACTTTTCGACGAAAGAAGTGAACGTGGCTCAGAATCACATATACACAAACGCTAACATTATTATTACCAAGGGTTAACCCCCCCCCAAACACACAGAAAAACACATAATGTATACTCACACATAGAATTTTTACCCACTTGTTTGTGTCATTATGTCACAGATGTGTGTGTGTGTGTGTGCACAAAATGCTACATTAGAAACAATCATTTTTGAAAAAAAGGCAAGACTCCGGTCTTTTCCTGGCAAAACTGTACCAAAGGGAAACATGTGCAGAGAGGGGTATACACGCGCACACACACATACACACACACACACTGTTGTGTGTTTACACAGCTTCCCTAGTCTGAGAGCAGAGCTCCGTCCTGTCGACGACACGCAGACTGGGGAACGTAGCACTTGAATGTGGAATGTCAATACGCCTTTCCAAAACTAGCCCCTAGCGCTCCTCACCGGAGCACAACAGCCCTCTTCTTCTTTGCCTCTTTGCCCATGTGCCTGGAGTCAACAACTCTCCAGTGCTCTTGTCTCCCTCCCATAAGAGGTGTGTGTGTGTGTGTGTGTGTGTGAGTGTGTGTATGTCTTCTGTTCTGCAAGAAGTCATTCTAGTGAGGAAATGAATGCAAAACAAATGTGACACTGTCTGTGTGGTGCATGTGTGTGTGTGTGTGTTTCTGGGGGTAGTAAATGGCTTGTTAACATGTTGTCTGCTAAGGCTTTAGCAGGCTTTAAGCACAGGCTGTGTAAACACATGGTGAAATCAGCAGCCAGTATTGTGGAACTGGAGGGGGGGCTAGGGTGTGTGTGTGTATGATAGGGTGTGGGGGGTGGTATTGTGGGAAGTAGGGAGCTGTGTCTGTGTGTGTGTGTGTGGGGGGGGGGGGGTCACAGACACATGACATACCGTGCTGCCATCATGCTAGGCTTTTTCTAACTCTCATTCTCGCAGACAGGAAACCACATGTCTGAACGCTCAGCTTAGCTCTCTCTCTCCTTCTCCTTCTCTCTCTCTCTCTCTTTCTCTCTCAGACCCTCAGCCAACATACAGACACAGGAAAGGCTGAGGGATGAAAGAGGGAGAGAAATGAGAGGAGAAATGAAAAAAAAAAAACAGAAAATAAGGGGGTGAGGTTCAAGGTAGACAGTAAGGAAGAGGGGATAGATGAGCAAGAGAGAGGAAGAGAGGAGGAGAGAGAGAATATAGACCAGCAATGACCAGCCCTGTGATGAGAGAGATGAGAAAGGAGCGTGAGAAAAGGAGTGAAAAGAGATAAGAACGAAAAGTAAGAAGAAAAGGAGAAGTAAAACTAAGCTTACATCAGACTGACAGAGAGAGCGAGAATGACAAAAGAAGTAAGAGAATACAAAAAAGCTTTGTTGACAACTTGCGCAAATTGTAGTGTCTGAATCTCTCTCTCTCTCTCTCTCTGTCTCACACACTGTGACCACTTGTTTCCGCACACGAGCGCAAGCATCAGATGTTTGTTTATGTAACTATTTACACCTGCTGTGGAGTTTTTGCTCACAGAAGCTCTATTCACGTCTGTTTCAGGGGCTGGCAGAGGACGAAGGAGGCGGGGGGTGGAGTGGGGTGTGTGTGTGTGTGTGTGTGTGTGTGTGAGTGTGAGTGGATTGATGGCTAGAGGTGGGGTCTGCAGAGGGTGGTGGGGGTGGGGGATTGTCTTGTCATCCGTTGCATGAGGGCACCTAACACGTGTGTGCCATTCCACCCACTGATGGCCCCCTCAGTAAGAGGTGTATGTGTGTGTATGTGTGTGTATGTATGCATGTGTGCGTGTGTGTGTAGATGTTTTTCCATGACGCTGCCGGGTACAGATGCTTTTAATTTTGTCCGACTGCGCCGAGCCAGGTCACGGAAATGTAACTGGCTGCTGCTCCTACCACTGCTGCTGCTGTTCCTTCTGGGGGATTCTGTCATAAGTCAGCACAGACTTTCTTTCCAGCACTCTGACCTGAGTCTACAGACAAAACAGCTGGGCAGCAACACATTACTTGTCTAACCGAGCTCTAAAACAAAGCTTCTGTTGACTAGATAGGGGGGCTGTTTTCTAGAAACTTCTTCACTGTCACCCTTCCGTAGACACATGGTAGTAAAAGCCAGAAACTGGATTTTTTTTTTTTTTTTTTTTGTGTTTAGGGACAGAAAAGTGTCTCCAGGGCTCTGAGGAAAAGAAGAGTAGAAGGGTTCAAAAGTTCCACATAAAAAAGACAAATGTTTGCTTCTTTCCCAAACACACAGTCCCACATATATATACAGACACACACACTGCACATATTCACTCACAAATGCACGAACACACACACAGACAGAAATATCTCACACCCCTAAACATACCCATTTACACACCAACACCCCCTCTGAGCACCAACCCACACATGGACACTCAGACAGACACAAAAATACCCCTCTCTGACAAGGACACGCACACACACACGCACACATACACACACACACAAACACACACACATACAAACACACACACAATCCTCCACTCACATGGAGAGAAGAACACGTTGTCATTGCATTCATCCTCGCTGCAGGAGCAGATGTAGAACTGGGAGCCCGGCTCATTGCTCTTCCTCTCCTTCATCTCACACTTGCTGTTGTTGTAGTCTTCGAGCAGCAGCCCGTGCAGCCGCTTGGCCGGGTGGTGGCAGAACGTGTCGATGGTCACGTTGACGTCGTTCTTCCTCCTGGAAATGGCCAGCATGGCAACAGATTTAATCATTGACCGAATGCCATTGTCCTGCCTAACATCTATGACATTTTTCCAAAAACTACAACTCTAAAGATAACTGTAACTATAATGATATCAGTGTCCACACTGACCAATGACAACGGAAGTCTCTCCTCACGTCAATAAATGTAATGTCTAAAACTAAATTACATTTATATTTAGCAGACGCTTTTATTCAAAGCGACTTACATTTTGTCAACTATCAATTGTTCAGGGCCAGTCTCCCCTAGAGTAACTTAGGGGTAAGTGCCTTGCTCAGGGGCACAACAGTGGCAACTGGGATTCGAACCCCACAACTTTTCAGGCTACTAGCACGTTAGCCAGGTTCCTTAACCGCTACGCTACCACCACCCCATGGTGGTTTCTGAATGGTTCATTGACTTTTCATTGTTCTCAAAATTCGTTACACATGTTGTTGTTGTTGTTATAGTTTGCTGTGTGGATGTTACTACTCATAACAACTAATAATAATAATTCATAAAAATGTATTTGTCATTATAGTTTCAAATATCGTTCTTGGTGAGACCGGGCCTTATATGACATCAATGAATTCATACACATGCACACACACACAAACAAACAAACAGAACTGAGTCTACAGGTTGAAGCCTTGAACCCTCAAATACCTAACTGGCATGAATTGGCCAATAATGAGGTCAATTCATGGCAGTTTGTCTTTGAGGGTTCAGGGCTTAGCCCTTTGGGGCAGCCATTGGAATTCAGCCAACACGTTTGAAAGAGCTTGTTCTGATGGAGACCCTGCTTGAGTGGCTGCTAAATGACTATACTTAAATGCAAATGACAGTGATAATATCAAACAGATCTCACATGAAACGCCAACAATAAAAGAATTCACTTTTAGACCAAAGAATAAAAACTGAGCCAAATCACTGGCTTCTAAATAGCTAACCCATAAAATCCAGTGATCCATAAAAAATGCTATAATCACTATTCCTGTGACACTGAGCTATTTCCCTGCTCCCTCTAACTAAGGGTTCCTTATAGTTGCCCCTTTGGCAAAAACGTTTAGTCGGGACCGACTGACCCAATCGAGAACTGACAGGGTAATGAAAAAGGACGCTTAAGTTCAAGCATGAAGGTTCTGTGTAGCTAAAGTCCAGACATGATATGTTCTGTGTAGTTTCCTAGTATTCTTATCCAGAGACTCTTTCACTCCCAGAGACAGATATCAACCATTTTTAGTGTCTGGCAGCTCTTTGTGTATGTGTGCGTGCGTGCACATGTGGTCCAGTTTGAGGTTTCCCCTGCATTATATTGGATGGGGCTAAAATGGACCTAACAATGTCCATGCAACAAGTCAATGTATGGGAATCACTGCGTTCGTAGTTGAGGCAGCAGTGCAGCTCTGAAGATGCTTGCATGAAGCAGTCAAAACTTAACAGTGCTTCAAGTCAGGAATTACAGTACAGTGAATAATGTGAGATGTTTTATTAGATTGCTTGTGTTTCTTACTTACAGGCCACAATCTTGCAACATATTTCACAGTATTTTCTGATATTTTACTAAAGTGAAGTCAAAGGTCCTTTAGTCTCTGCTAAAGCCGCATTTTTAAACATCACCCTTGTTTTAGAGCGCTGTCTGCTGTGTCTCCAGCTCTGCGGCTTTCAAAATCAGATTCAGACAATCAGAGGCATGTCAGTGATTCTATCTTGAAGCAGATCACTCCTCATTCATACAGACAAGTGAAGGGCTTGATATTGCAGACGCAGTAGAATGACACAACAACATAAAATATAGATAGCAGCACCATTTGTAGGGAAGCTTAATGATGTGGTGCTACCGACAAGGCATGACCTGGTATCAATATAACGTCTCACAGAAATAAATATGATCTTACTGAATTATGATCTGTTGTTCTAAACCTCCCATAGAAGCAGAGTATTTTAAGATCATAAGTTGAACTTAAATTGGACTTAATTGGGCGAGAACAAAAGACTATTTCTCAGGTGGGCAAAACGTTATGAGACATCGTTCAGATCTCACTGAATTAGGGCTTATTTCTTCAAAAACTTGAAGCAGAGAGAAGCAGACGCAACTGAGTTCACTTTAAGATCACTTTACAATGCTTTTTTTCCTCTGGGAAGTACTCACCAGATGCTGACACAGACTTCGTTGGGGTCAGGGCAGATGGCAGTTCTCTCACACTCGCTGCGGCAGCTCCCATCAGTGCTGTTGCAGGCACTTTGTCGCACGTCGCAAAACTTACACAGCTTAGGCATCTTGAAAGGTTTCACCACTGTAAGACAGCAAGACAAACTCAGAGAGAGAGAGACTGACTACCGGATGTCTGCTTTTGTTGATACCCTTAATGCATCTTGAAATTGTGTAACTGGGTTTGAGAACAAACTTCTCATAACAATGGTAGGTGAATGAGGCCCATTGACCTCATTTACATATTAAGACTGATGTGTGCATTTACATCATGTAGTAATAACTATGCAAAAAGACACAAAGAAATAATGCAGACAACACAGGAGGACTTTATGTGAAAAGTGTGTGGTCCATTATGAAAGCCTTGTCGTGCACCCTAAATGAAACAGGCTATGAAGTTATTATCAAATCTAGCTTTGTTTTGTTTGATTTAGTGTTGTAATTGTGATGAGCCTAAGTTCTAATCCAGAAAAATACCTACAATTGGGCCCTGAAGGTGGACACTTAATCTGGTAGCCTGTCGGAGAAAAAAGCAAATTTCTGGTGTATCACTTGCAAATTAATTCCCAAAACTTATAGAGTGTGCAAAAACATGCTAATAAACAGTGTTGGCTACTTGAATGTTGGATTGCCTTCAGATAACTTTAGCGCGTCATGACCGCTATTTACAAACTATATCGACGTTTATCTGACAGTGAACATGGAGGAAAGAACTTTCTGACTCATCAAGGCATTCTTCAACAATAAGGACATAACTTTTTTCAAAGAATGAAATGCAATAAGGTGGAGGACTTGAGGACTGAAGACTGGGGAAATGTATTTCAAAATGTGTGAGAGCCTGTAGCAACCTGCTTTCAGCTGCACAGGTATGTAAAGAGCTCTCTAGCTTGCTAGCTCATTCAGTCTACCACGTTTTTGTGGATACAATCATTTCTGAGAAAGACATGGCCTATTGGATTGTATACGTATGTAACCCCAATAACTGTCATAACAGACCCCAAATGCCAACCCAAATGGCAAACAATCAAGATTGTCAGTAGGCTTCTGGCACATTTCCACTGACAATGTGAGGCATAATGTTAGTAGGTTCATTATTTAATGTTGAATTGTGTTTTCTGAAGCTTCTAAAACAGATCTCTGGAACTGAGCAACTGATCTTTTGACGCTCTTATATTATGTTATGTTGGTCTATTAAAACAATTTGCATCAAAGCACGGTGTATAACAAGTTTGTGTGTGTGTGTTTTTGTGTAGGTCATTGCTGTGTGCGTGTATGTGTGTGTGTGTTTGTGTAGGTCATTGGTGGGCCTCACCTGTGGCTAGACCAGGGACCATTCCTCCTGCTGGTGGTAGTATATTCTTCCCTGGGGTTTCTGCAATAATTCACCACAGCATAAGACACAAATATACTATACTTGCACCACAGATATACTGTATCTCAATATACAATCAATGATCAATGTATGACATATTTCACATATATTTTTTTTTCCAATTACTTTTCCGCTCTAGAGTTGTCTTGATTGGCAAAAATGATTTTGATCAAACAGAGCGTGATAGATAAAGTCTCTGACATCACACACAAATGTAAGACAAAACCATCTTGAGTCTAGTGTGGGAAGGCTATTTCAAGACTTCCTCGTTTACTTGAATTCCTGAATTCCTATATCTACCCAACTATTCTTTTTGACTAATACTCATATTACACAACCCTCTTATGGGAACATTTCATGTTTTATGTTTACGGTTTTTAGCAGACATTGACAAGCATTAGGTACATCATTCCACCGACAAAGAATCTCAGGAAAAAGTCCAGTTCCTTTGGGCTTTGGGCTGAGAAGGTCAAGTCTATGACCTCTTAGTGTTGATGGAGGGTAACGCAGCAGATGCTCATCAGAGGAGCACAGAGAGTGGATCTCAGAATCACATAATGGCACAAAATCACACAGTGCAGATCCATCCATCATATGAATCAGATATGCAGTACAAAATAAATAAAATAAAAAAATCATCCATGTCTGAACTAAGGAACTTGTGATTTGGTGTAGCTGATGATGAACAAGTCCAATCCATTAATGTTTAGAGCACTCTCTCTCACACACACACACACACATCAGAATGTATTGCCTGAAGCTAAAATACTTGAACTTCTTCACACACACACACACACACACACACACACACACACACACACACACACACACACACACACACACACACACACACTGCAATCAGTATGATCTTGTGCGCTCTCCTTCAGCATTTGTTTGGATAGCACATATTTCTTTGGCCATGTTCAGACTTGATCCCTGCCTCCGCAGACAAAGTTAAGTGTGTCTGTCGTTCGCACTAGCTGAGCCAGCCCAATAAAGAAGACATCTCAGCACACAGACTCAACAACTAAGACACCTAAACAGTAAAAACATCAAACAGATCAAATGAGGGAGTAAATTACACTGGCTAGACAAAGATAGATTAAACACGTATGAACCTGAATTGAAACACACGCGCACGCGCGCGCGCACACACACACACGCACAGAAGTATATGCAAATCTAATGTGTAATCCACATACCTTGACTACAGACACACACACACACACACACACACACACGCACACACACACACACACAGGAAAACACACACATGCATACCAACCACTTCAACAAATGCAGGCCACAATCCTCCTCTAACCCTAGGCCCTAAACCCTCAAAGGCTTACCTGTCCTGAATTGTGATGCCAATTCATGTCTATTGAGTCTCTGAGGGTTCAGGGATCAGGGCTTAGGGAAGACACATTTGGAATCAGCCATAGGGACACACAGACACACACGCGCACACACACACACACACATACATGCGTACCATGACTAATGCTGCCTGGGAAGTAAACGTGGTTGTTGCACTCGATCCCAGAGCAAGAGCAGACGTAGAGCTGGGAGCCCGGCTCATCGCTCTTCCTCTCCTTCATCTCACACTTGCTGTTGTTGTAGTCTTCGAGCAGCAGCCCGTGCAGCGGCTGCGCCCGGTTGTGACACAGTGCCTCCATGGTCACGTTGTCATCCCTCTTCCTCCTGGAAATGCCCAGCATAGCAACACATAGATGTACATTCCTGAATGTTCACAGTATTCACTCTATTCTATTCTATGTGATGGCGCAGGTACGATCAACATGCCCGCTGTCCCTGCTTGTCACCCTGGTGGCACTATTACACTATGTACTTCTGTGGTCTAGAACAGACCATTACATGTAAATGCCAGGAAAACTTTTGCATAAAGAAATTGGCGACTAACTGTCTGTATTTCCTCAAAGGACTGTGCTGTTGCTTGGACCAAAGTTTTTAAATAGGTTTTTATGTGCTTTTAGGTAGTTAGTTTATTTTGACCCAACTCCTCAGTATTGTTTTAAAGGCAGAGGGAGTGATGCTAGGCAATTTAAAAACAAAATGTTTGTAACATTCAGTGAACATCTTTTCCTGATACATTTGCTCCTCAATCTCTGAGTGCACTGTAAAACTACTTCTAACACAGTCTGGATCTGTCTGTGAACTGTAAATAAAGCCTGCTCCCCAAGCAATGGCAAAACATTGAGCAGTTTCTTTAGTAACACTAAAAGAAGAGGTGAGCTATCTCTCCAGTGTGTTTTGTTTAGTCTTTGGCTCAGTTGACCTGTGCAATACCTACTGAACACTGAGTTAAGTTCAGAGAGAAGTGTTACTCACTGACTTTACCATTTATTTCCTTAATTTGATTGTTGGTTGTTTCAAATATTGTGTAATATCTTTGTGGGGCCTAGCCTGGGAATATCCATCCTGATCTGTGAGCGTTTTGATTTCACTTTGCAGGTCAGTATGGTCACCAGGCCTATTTGCACTTAAATTTGAGATACAGAACCAATCAAAAACAAGCTTTTACCTCTGACACAATGGAGGCGGGCTTAACACCCAAAACCTAAATTAAGAACAACCAACAGAGGCATTTTTAACCTATATTTGTTGATCACACCTCAGAGAAGTGGGAGATGACAGCTAAGTGTGCAGACCAAGCTTGATCTCAGATTGAGGTAAACGGCAGCAAATGTCAGCCTGATTGTGAATAACCTCACACCACATTCACACCACAATCCTAGCATTTATGATGCATACACAATGCAGATGCAGTTTTGGTTAATTTTCAACAGATTAGACCATGCAGAGTCTGCGCAGTTCACACCACACCGCATCGCCCCCGCGCTACCCGCTGGAAACAGAATAGGGTTCTATTTTTTTATGTGTGTCGCAGGCAGACGGTCGCGCAAAAGACGGTTTCTGGTGTGAATACATAGGCGCACATGCACCACGAACACACAGTGTCACGGATCGCAAATGCGCCGATTGCTGTGTAAATGAGGCCTTACATACCAAATAGTGACGCAGATGTCCTCCGGGCTCGTACACAATGCAGGTAAATCACACTGTGAAGCACAAGACCCAGTACCAGTGCAACTGGTCTCCATCTCCTCACATAACCTGCAGAGGTTGCGTCCCAACACCATACCATCTGATAAGAGATAGAATAGAAACACAGGAATGGTTTAATGGGAATTTCAAATGTGCTTACAAAACATGTGTTTGTATTTATGCATTTATAACAAGTGTATTGTTTTGCGTGTTGCAGGAAAGTGTTCTGAAGTGCAATAGAAAAGGCAAAAACACAAACAAAAACAAATACCCGAACATGACATACACACACATAAGTATACAGCATACACATTTAAAAGTATACAGCATACACATTCATAAGTATACAGCATACACATTCATAAGTATGCAGCATACACATTCATAAGTATACAGCATACACATTCATAAGTATGCAGCATACACATTTATAAGTAAGCAGCATACACATTCATAAGTATGCAGCATACACATTCATAAGTATACAGCATACACATTTAAAAGTAAGCAGCATACACATTTATAAGTATATAGCATACACATTTATAAGTATGCAGCATACACATTCATAAGTATACAGCATACACATATGCAAATTCCCAAAGCTAAAGCTTGCAAACAAATATTCTGCACATGCACCAGAGGATGACTGCAGACACGTCTCTGATTGCACTTTAAGGCAAACACACACACACTGGGCCCAGTCTAAAATATGTCAGTGTCTATAAAAGCATTGACAATGATAGTAGAGCTGAAGCCATCCAGGGTGAGTTGACTACACTGTAATGGCCCCCAGAATCAAAGTAGCAGAGGTCATTCAGAGAGCTATAGAGGGTTAGAGAGAAAAAAGGGAGGGAAGGGGAAAGTCACCTAAAGGATGTAGACAGAAGTGAGATGGAGCAAGATAGAAAGAGACAGAGAGAAAGAGAGAAAGAGAGAGATCTTGCACTTCCAGCTTTTCCCTTCGGCCTGTGAAAAGACTTCTCTGACTTTTAATGACGCGCCATAGAGAGTGTTATAAAAACAGAAACCCAATGACATCAGGTCGGGCTAATTACTTTAGCAGAGGAGATTCAGTGTACGCCTGTGTGTGTGTGTGTGTGTGTGTGTGTGTGTGTGTATGTGTGTGTGTGTGTGAGAGAGAGAGAGAGAAAGTAGCCTATATGTCTATGTGTGTGAGGGGAGTAAGAGAGGCAGAGAAAGAGAGCACCTCTAGGTAGGATTATTGGACGGCATCAGAGCATGGCAGGAAGCAAGTAAGAGAACAGCAGTGACATGATAAGGGTGATGGCTTTGCCTGAGCTGGGGTACTTCAACTAGCTGCTTGTCCACAGTGCAGCATTGTGTTGGGCGCTACGACCCGCAAATCAGAATCAGAATCACCATTCACTCAATATTTTTTTATAATTCATATCATTATTACGATCTAGGGTTTTTTTTTGGTCTCTAATCAAAACAAACACACCAAAGAGAAAAAAGAAATAGTGGACATGGACAACATGATGTGGATTAAAAAGTCTCAATGTCAATTTTGATATTGATATTCAGCTTTGATAAATTGTCCAGCCCTGTGCAGCATCCACAGAACAAACCAGAACAGAAACTCAAACAGTCATGGCACACTCTTGGATAAAGTGGGAAGACCATGTTACTACGATTTTGTCCAGCTCTCCATAAGACAACTAATTTCTGATTATTTTCCCCTTGCTTTAACTGACTAACTGGAATCTGCAGACACTTTTCACATCCATGTCATAGATTCTTTATGCAACTGCTATTGGGTTCAAAATGAATACCAGGCATTCCTTTCCACCTGTGGCTAGAGCTGAGCCTTTAGCAGAAAATACACCCTCGTTCATCGCACCCAGATGCTTGCAAACACTGTGTGTATGTGTATTTGTGTGTGTGTGTGTGAGAGAGAGAGAGAGAGTGAGAAAGAGAGCTACCACCACTACTGGCCAGCAAGACTAAACAAGTCTCTGTGGGAGGCCAAACCAGGCTATTGAGGTCTGGTTGAAAATGATTCACAGGAAGGGTATTTCAAATGAACTTAATGCATCCAAAGACAAAGAGCTTTGAGAGATGAGAATTTCAGGAAAGAACCCTTGATAAATAGCAGAGTATTTTACCACTGGTACTAGATCTACATCTACACAAAAAAAGAAAAAAAAAAACATAGCCTACTGTGTGTCCCCAGTGGATTGATGGAAGTGTGTATTCAGTGTAATTATATCCATAGAAAGTCAAACACACACACACAACACTCATACACAAGACATTTTACTTCAAACGGGGGAGGCTTTGGTCAGCCCTAATTGACACTCTGGCAAGTCATAATTGCAGAGCGTGATGCGCCATGTAAATGAGAGGCTGGCGACAACCACGGTGCTGTTAAATGGAGACGTCTTGGAAGCTAACTATGTTTAATTTCTTTAAGGTTCTCTAAAAGTCGGGTAAATTCTCACTAAAATGTGCAATGCAATTTTGTTTGACAGTAAGACCACCAGAGGCGCTCGTTATGTCAGGTGATAAAAGTCAAACTATTATAAAAAACGGCACATTTCTACTGTGGGAAACCTACATCAGTTGGATAGGCAACAAGAAGATAAGCTTGGCATATTTTCTAAAGAAGATCGTTGAATTAACAAACAGACTAAACAAACTAAAATTTTGGTAATGCTATGCTGTAAACTGGCTTGTACAAATCCATCCTCAAAGTAGGCTATCCCCCTCAAATTAGTATCATAAAACAATGTGCTTCCTTGGTTTGTATTGTGTAGACAGCTGTTACGGTTACAGTTTGTGGCTTACTATCTTAAAACTGTATCCACGCGGAATACTTCATATGGCAAACTTGTAGAAATTTTAAGCACATCCAAAGCAAATTTCCCCTCAGCGCTCGCCGAAGAAATGTATTTGACTTGCTCAGTGAATCGTACAGGCCACCTGCTGCAAAAGTTTTTATGACTGCAGGCTATTTATTGAAAGTTGAAAGAATGATGCCACAAAATTACATCCGGTAAACCAGAGTGTAGAAAACTATGAAAACAAAGAAAGTACAAGGAACTCATCTCACCTGTTACGCCGATGAGGACACAACTGCTGAGTAGATACCAAAAAGCGGAAAGTCGCTCCATCTGAAGGCTGTCAAATGTAATCCTCAATAATTTCTTGAAGAGTCAATAATACCCAGAGACTGCCGTTTCACTCTTTCACAGAGAAATTACAAGATATTTAGACCTTCTCTCTCAATCATGTTCCCCCTTATTCTCTTCACAGTCTGTCCGTTTTTAAAAGCTCTCACACGAGGCTGTGCTTAAAGTTTTGACTCATACACATCCTCCTTCACTGAGTAAAACAGGAAATCTCAAAAAGGGTAGGAGTTTTGCTCGCTCTCTGGGTCTTTCGCAACCGCCCGCCCGCCTGCCTGTGCCTGCGGCTTGCTAGCATTTCAAACCTGTCATTAAGTTCCAAATGTGAGCATATAGACGAATCGGTAAGCGAGACGTTTCAAAAAGACAGACTTGGCCATTTTAAGAAGTGGAAAGGGGAAGTAAACAATGAAATGAAAATCTTTCCGTATAGTTCCGAAAAAAAGCTACTGTTGAGCACTTCCACCAGCTCATAACACAATTCCTTCATACAGAGCTTTTGCTCTTGTAAGGTATAGATACCATTAATCAATTGCTTTGTATAAAAAGTCACATAAACAGCTGAAAAATATAATGAACCCTGACTGTGTTAGGCTATTGTAGGCAAACATGTGTCAAAAAATACTAAGGTTATGTCCATATGCCTGTATGCGTTGCAAGAGAAAATGTCTGCATATAGGCTATATGTTTTCACGTGGCATACTCCAGCTATAATGTAGGGTTTTCATCAATACCTTTTGGCCTTAATGTGACAAATCCATTTGTGAAATCAAATTATTATTTTGTTGCTGCCTGCTCAACCACAAAGCTACCCTACTTTAAAAGTGTTCTTTGTGACAGCGTTTGTGACCACTACTTTGTGACTTGCACACTTGCCCTCACTGAAACTCAAGAGCCACTCAGTGTGTGGGTGCATGCTTATCTTCTGGGAGGCAGAGGCTTTTACTATAAACTTTTCTTGTGTGTGTGTGTGTGTGTGTGTGTGTGTGTGTGTGTGTGTATGTGAAAGAAATGTGTGATATGAGTGTGGGGGTGTATTCTTATTGTCTGTGAGTGAGGCAGTAATGGAACACTAAGAAGGTTTCGGTTAGCATGTTTGATTAGCATTTCTTTTAAAGGGTTTCTATGGATATATGTTTGTCAGCTAAAAGAGAACAAAACCAGAAATTAGGACAAAGAAGGACTCCCTGGATGTTGAACCGAGCCATGCCAAAGCCACAAGGCAGGGAGGGTTGAGCAGCTGCAGACAGACCCGTTTCATAGGGTGGGCCGCTGTTCACCACAGCCCATATGCAGGGGCATGGTAAACCACCTCTCTGGCCTCCCTCCACTGTGTGGCTGAAGCATATGGGTATAGGAACAAGCCTAAAGAGAGAGATAGAGATTAAAGACAGTTTTGACGATGGAAAACAGCCAACCAAATACGCACCCTCCTCTCCTTTCCACGTCTCCGAGGTAACATGTGGATTGGCTAGATGTGTGTATATATATGTGTATATTATATATGTGTTGTGAGTGATTCAAAGCCAGTTCACAATTTTGGCTGCATAGGTTGTTGTTATTTTTAGCGCTACAGCCGAGTAAATAAGACCCTCCTATTCCATGTTCCTGATTGGCGAGGATTGTTTACGATGCAGAAACTTTATGTCCCATTTACAGAGCATGTTGTTTAGAAAACATTTAACACTGCTTGGAAGAACACAACAAGGAAGTTTTAGCTGAATTTGACAAGTGTCAAAGTGTGGTGACTCAGCGCTCAGAACTCAACCAGGAGGTGCTCTTTCAGACAGGCTGCCACAATCTTCATCCAGATCACATGAAGTTGATGCTGTCTGTGCAAGAAAACACAAGGTTTGCAGTGTGTTTGCATGCTTCTAATTCGTTGAGAGCAGAAAAGTTGGTGGGACGGAATATCCCTACAGCAGTGCTCTCGGTGGCCACACATTCATTAACAGATCTCTTTCTTTCTGACACACACACACACACACACACACACACACACACACACACACACACGTCTCACTATCTCTCTCCCACACACACACACACACACACACACACACACATACAGACACACACACACACCTCATTCTCACCCACTCTCTCTCTATTTTACTCTCTCTTTCTGTCTTTCAGTTTCTCTCCCTCTCTTTCTCTCTTGCACACACACACACACACACACACACACACACACACACACACATTACAACCCTTCCTATTAATACATGCCACCAACAGACAATTTAAAGGCAGCTCCTGATGGTTTTTCCTCATATGCGTCTGCTGAGAGAGGTGCTTATATTTAGAAAAGATTAGTGCAGAAGAGACCAAGAGAGGCCTGTTAGGCTGTACTGTCAGATGAGAAAGCTGTGAGCCCTGCACACTCTCTGCATGTTTGCTGTGAAAACACGCACGCTGAGAAAATGGAGGCCCCAAACGGTTGACAAGATGAGCGAGAGTGCCACCTCTGAGGTGATAATCTCTCGTCTTTCGGCTTGCAGGGGGACTCCCTTTCTCTGTCTTTACCTCTCTCCCTCCCTCCATTTCTCCATCTCTCTCTTGCTCTCTCTGTTTCGCTTTCCACTCAGATGGTATCAACCGTCTCAGGAGACATGCTTCATGTGCTATTTCCTCAAACGCTCTGCATTAGTGGTGACAGAATCTCCCCTCTTCCCTTGCACATGTTGTTATTGGTGTGGTGTGGTACGCTGTCACTCTTTAGTGCGGGAATGGAGGGGAGAGTTGTTTTGTGCTCTGTAGGAATTGGGCTAAAGTGAAGGCTGTCAACCTGAGAATTTTCTTACGGCAGTAAAAAAGTTCTGAGTATTAGGAAGAATTGTTTAAATTGCTGAACTGTACAAAGCAGGTTATTTTTTCATGCATCATAATCCTCTCAATACTGCCCCCGTAGGTGTCATGGAGTAACTGCAGCTTTTACGTTGCGTGTCATTTCAGCATGTGAATGGGCACACAATATAAACACTAAAATGTTGCCAGAACATTGTCAGAAAGTTTGTGTGTAATTTTCCTCAAGAAAGGTACAAGAGTGTGGAAGAAAATAGGAAATGCAAACACACACACACACACACACACACATCTGCTGGAAAGACAGTAGTGTATCCTTGTTTGGACACACACAGAAACACAAACTCTTCTTTACCATGCTGTAAAGAGAATAGTGGCTGTATTTGCAACACATGCTGACACACCGTCTCTCTCTCTCTCTCACACACACACACAAGCACACACACACACACCAGCTCATATACATGCGTGCACACTCTTGAGAACTTTGATTTCAGTGATGTGTTCTCAGACAAAGTGAAATATTTCATGTACGCTCATATCTTCCTTGCCTATGTCCACTCTGTGCACTGTGGCAATAAATACTTACTAAATTGATATTCAACATAACAAGAGCTTCACATAGGACATGTAGGTCCTATATTAAGCCAGAGCGATTCAGTCCATCTGGCACTGATGGTGTAAGATCTCAAGCCTCTACCCTAGACAGTGATTCATGCTACTTTAAAGAAGAGTGGAGGTAGTAACTTGCTTCGCGGAATAAGACTAAAACCAAGTCAGCATGTCTGAATTCTTTCAGCATATGTTTTTAACTTCCAATAAATGCAGAGACCGTGAGTCTACTAGAATTTGTGATGGGGGGGAAAAAAATTGTTAGCCTGTTACTTTTGAAATGTCTATGCTTCTCTGATGTTCTTTCTGGCATTTGCATCATTGCAACATTTTTGAGCAATATTTTACAGTAAATGATTGCTACACATCTGGCATACTCCCTCCAGATGTCGTAAGAGACGTACTAATAAGTGAAACAAGTACCTTAGGGTTTTATCTAGGGCAGAGGTTTTCAAGGTGGGAGCTGCAGCAAATTGGAGAGAAAAGTAAAAGCAAAATAAATAATTAAATAAATTACACTGTAAAAATATTCATTGTTATAAAACTGCGTTATAATAATCTGACGCATCTCTGAATATTACTACTATTATTGTTGTTATTATATTTATTATCAGTAATCTCTTTCTGATTGACTGGCATTCAAACACGTCACGTAAATAAACCTGAATAGCCTTGGTGACAGACTTTTGCACCTGTTAGCTAGCCAGCTAGCTCTGCTAAAATTTTTGAAATAATAAAAGAACTGACAAGCAGCCTAATTACCCACCTCACCAAACATCTAATGATTGCGAAAACTGGCCAAGTTTGTGTGAGTATGAGGCAGCATATATAAAGTGGTCACACATAAAAATGGATACGAGGGCCCCAAATGTGTTCTCTACCTCAAAATCCTCTCAAATGAGTCCTTAACATCATCCAGACTACAACGGCATTTAAATCCAAAACATCCAGCGGAAAAGTCGAAAAGGCCGAAAAGTTGGTGGACTATTTTTAAACAAAAGGAAGAACATTTGACCAGGCAATCTGCAATTTTGCAGCAAGTCACAATAGAGAGCACACACATTCCATATAGGGGGCCTTAGCTGGAAACTACTGGTATATGGGGGGCCTAGTCATGAAAAAGTTTGGGAACCCCTGATCTAGGGTGACCAAATTTTCAAAATTGTCCATGGCTGACATGGGAATGATTATTTCATGGTCACCCATACAGACAAATTAGTGTTTAAATCAGGTGGCCGATGCCAGTGTAAACCAGGACTGACCTAGTCACATCAGGATGTCTGGTTACTGTAGTTTTAAGCTCATTTGCTATAGTGCGCTTGACTAGCTCCCTACAACTGCACAACATCAACTGGCAGATGCTTCCAGTGATGCCATGACAGGAGCTGAGACACATTATGGTGGCCGACTGAGGATCATCTTGGATTATGGCTGAATGATTGCAGAGGAGATATTGAGAGGCCCATTAGGCTGTATTGTCAGACAAGACAGCTGTGAGCTTGGCAGGCTCTCTGCATGTTTGCTGAGAAACTTGCAAACTGAGAAAATGGCGGCCCCAAAAGGTTGACAAGACGAGGGAGAGTGCCACATGAATGATTTACCTTTTGTGACACTGTCATGCATTATTACATCATATGATTATTAAAACTGTAAATATACATTGCGTAGTGAAAACATATACACAATTGTAAAATGTATGTGGGTTTGCTTTGTTATTCTGGTAGAGTGGGTTTGCTTGTTTTGTGTTTTGCAAAAGTGCTGTGTCTCCGGTTGTGTCTGAATGAATTCATGAATCCATGTGCTGTCAATAAAAATAATGCTCGTACTTACATTTACGTCTCAACTTACATTGAGTACATCTTCAGACAGACAGCGATCAATGAAATTAGTCAGTGGAGCTGGGACTGAGCCATCTGATATGAAAAATCATGACTTTTTGACTGCAGATACACTTCACTTTGCTTTCTCTATAACAAGAAAATTACAGGTGCACATTACCACTGCACCTGTGAGACCCTCTGAATGCCTGAAATGAGAATATCAGAGAGCATTCTGACAGACTACTAGCAACCAGAGAGAATATCATATCAAGCATCACCTTGGATTCT
>PYXC01002066.1:942500-982500 GCA_015244755.2 Tenualosa ilisha
GATTCAGAAAGACCAACAAAGCCAATCTGTCTGTTTAAATACATCACAGAGGCAGTGCAAGTAACACTTGTAGACAAATCGGCCTTGGGTTATCAGATGTTTGGCAGAGGATTTGATGAGGTGACTAAACACAGCTTTTGTTTCGAAAGCAAAGCCGTGTGTGTGAGATCCATGTGTGCAAGGACACACGCGAGCAAACAAGCACACATGGAGCAAACAAAATCTTTACAAGATCATAAAAATGAAGGTGATTTTTCGCTCTGTGATTATATCTTCAGTGGACAAATTCCACCTTAGACACTATTCACAATAAATGTATGTCAATGTATGCATGAATTGACTCAAAAAGTGCAAGTCCAGCTGTCGAAATTCTCTTTACTTAGCCTACTCAACCCTCTACAGTTCCCACAATGCTTTTTAAAGGACAAGATAAAGCTTAGGGTGTATTTATTGGTCTACAGTCTCTGTTTTGTCTGCTCTCCTTAATGTACTCGCTCTCCTTCTCCCTTTCTTTCCCTAGTCGCACGGAACACTCCGGAACAAAAAACTCTGCCCTGTTTGCTCTGGAACCTCTCCTCGCCTCTCGGTCTCTTGGCTAACGTGGTTTGAGATTCAGCAGCGGCAGCAGCAGCAACGCCCCGCCCTCTCTGTAGAGTGCAGAGCTGAGAAGCTAGCACACATCTGTGCAGGATGCGAGCCACACCAGAGCCGTTTCCAGGAGCTTTTGGCTCCACTAGTCCACTACAGCAGTGCTTGGAACACGTAGCAGTCATCACAGGAGCTGGGGCTCTTCGTTTTAGCGGAATTCCATTAGTTACCATGCAACTGATGGTGGTGGGGTGGTTGTGGTGGTGGTGGTGGTGGTGGTAGAATGCTTGCAACTTCCTGTCCAGCAGTGGGGCTGTTGTGACCTGGAGTGAACTCTTTTTGGATGAATGCCGCGACCATGGCGATAAAGTCTCGCAGCCGTAAGAATAGGTGTTGACAGACATGAGGGCTTTCCCTACTGATGCCGTGAAATTTTTGAAGGAACCTGCTTGGAGACCATGCACAGCTCAATTTCTGGTCAGGCCAAGAGAACAATGCGAATTGCCAGAGCCAAAGTCCTCTGAGATTTGAAGTCCACAGGAAAAAACTGTCTGGCACTGCATAGAAAAAGCCCTGTGGCCATTTGAAATGAGCTGGGCAATTACTGTATGCTTGAATGGGGAGCCTTGTTTTCCATGCCACAGAATTACACTGGATGGCAGCCATTTTTTGGCGTGGATTGACATTAGGAAGGCATTTCCTCTTTGGGGACCAATAGTAGAGATGACAGCATCTCAACAGAATATTCCGGTTATTTCAGGTTATGGGAGAAGGAGAGGTGTTGATCCTTTTATGTTAGCATTCTCTCACCCGGCTTACTCATTCAGATCCATTTTGGATGAAAGAGTTGTTTTATCGGCAGTCAGATGAATGGTACATTTTTCTTTCCCAGTAAGCTATGTTGGTGTAAACAGAAAACTGACCAAGAACTATGAACCTTCCAAAAGGTTCATAGTTCTTTAAAGGAATAATAACATTAGCTTTAGATAGAACTGCTGGCACTCTGGTCTCTTAAAGAGTCTGCACTGTAAGTCAAACTGGGTCACAAGCTAATTAGCACACTAATTAGCACGCTCATTCTCAGTTGCATGCATTTGCAGGTCTTTTAAATTAAAGCAGCTAAATGCTGGTACGTTGCCTTGACAGCAATATTTAGCAGGATATGGAAATACAAAAATAACGTTGGTGCTTCAACATAACATTTCGGGCCTGAGTTCTGAAGTTCAACACAAGATATAAAAATTAGAAGAGGCAGTGAGTTACAGTCTTGACTGTATTAGGACTGTTTTATTTCTGTAAAACTCAGTTTGATACCCCTCATACATGTAAAAGCATGTAAACTGCGACTTCATTTTACGTCTTCATATTACAGTAGTGGAAATATGAGGCCAATTTGAAAAAAAAAAACAAAAAAACAAATACACACATCACACATCCCTACCACAGCACTACCAGTCTGTCTTTTCTGTTTCCCCTTTTCCTTTTCTCCAGTTATCATCATTATTATTCATTTAGCAGCCAGTATTTTCCAGAGCAAACTTGCAGTGAACTATCTACATAGACAGTCCCTCTGGGGCGAGTCTGGGTTAAGTGCCTTGCCTAAGGGCATAAAGGCAGAAGCCCCTGGGATTGAACTTATGACCTTCCGCTGTTCCATATGGAGGCTCAAATCCCCAACCACTGGACCACCATAAGTTACAGCCCCCCCCCATTCCCCTTTCCTTTCCTTTATTCGCTGTGTTTGACTGACAGAGTGCAGCATCTGTGGCCATCGTGGTGGATGGAAGAAGGTGAACAGACAGCTGTTACAACTGAATCTGGCTTACTGAAGGCTGTTTCTGTCTCCGGCAGCCAGACCACAGATCTCCTTCTTTGTCTGTCTCTCTCTCCATGCCTCTCTTGGTCTGTACCTTCTCCAAACACATGCTTGCACGCGCACACACACACACACACACACACACACACACACACACACACACACACATATACACATAGTCACAGTTCACAGTCACATGCCCATGCCCATGTGCACACACACACACACACACACCCACACTCACACACACACACACACACACACACATACACACAAAGCAAAGAGCACTCATAGCATGTGCTCCAAGGGCCTCCCCACGCCAGATGTTTTAAGGGCCGCGGTAAAAATCACCTCATATTTCTTTCCTCCTCTGTCTGCTTCCCCTCTCCCACTCTCACTAGGCTTCTCTCTTTTTTCTCTCTCTTCATCTGGCTGTCTGTCTGACTTCTGCTCTTTCTTTCAACCCATCTCTCCCTTGCTCTCTCTCTCTCTTTCTCTGTCTTTATCTCTGTCCAACTTTTTCTTGTTCTATCTATCTCTGTATACCTGTTTCTACCCATCTCTCCCTTGCTCTCTCTCTCTCTTTTTTCTCTCTCTCTCTCTAGTTGCCTTTCTTTCTGCTCTTCTTTCTTATTTCTACTGTTCTTTCTGTTTCTCCCCTTTCTCTCACTCTATATTTCTCTTTCTTGCTGGCACTGTATCTGCTTCTCTCAGTCTAATCTTCACATCCTGCTTGTGTGAAGATGTGTTTGTAGTACGTTGAAACATATTGATGCAGTGCTGTGAGCTGTAACTTTTTTTTTGTTGGCCAATGCACCTTCATCCTCGTCACTGAGCCCTGTCCTCATACTCTTCATAGCACTGTTTACCTTTGTTGGGGTAATGGCTGCCATGGCAACTGCTGCCGTTCCAGAGGTTCTGTGATGTTTGGAGCAGAGAGAGAGAGAGAGAGTGTGTGTGTAATATGAAGTAAATGCCAATCCTGTCCAAAGCACTCTGAGAGTGAAATACCAGAGACTGGACGAAAGAGAGAGCAACAGAGGGAGAGAGAGAGAGAGAAAGACACAGAGAGAGTAATATAAAGTAAATGCCAATCCTGTCCAAAGTGAAGTACCAGAGACGAAAGAGAGGGAGAGGGAAGGAGAGGGAGAGAGAGAGATTGCTATTGGTCTTGGCTGTGGTTTCACGTCTGCCAAGCTGAAGCTGAGGTTCGCTTTGAGCCTGAACAGGATTTGAGGTGCATTATGTCATTTCTCGGAGTGACGCGCATTAACGTGCTCTTGACAGATGTTTTGTGCCACACACACACACTCACACACACACACACATGCAAACACACACACACACGTATACCAAAACATCCTGGACAATTAATCACTGTTATGAAAAGTCTGTTTACACTGTGAGTTTGGAAAGCAATGCGCGACAGACTGGTTTGAACCATGGAAAATGCCTGTCGACAAAACTCGTGAGTGGAAAGGAAGTCAGTGGACAGCAAAAATGTCAGAGACAGAGCCGTCCCAGTAGGTAAGGTGTCCAGACCAAGTTTTGGACGACTGTGTCCCCCCCACACCAACTGTAAAGCCCCTCTTGGTGTTCTTGGCAGGCCCATGCTCATGTTGAACAAATACACACACTTTGTGTGGACACAAACACACTCAAGGATGTGTGAGTAACACAAAGTGAAAGGATGGAGGAGAGTTGTGTAGTGATGAAGAAAGAGAAAGATTTGAGGCCAAAGATCCAGGGACCAGGGACCATTTGGCTTATAAACAAGACTACACACATACAGACACAGACACAAACACACACCCAAACACGCATGCAAACACACACAAACAGACTTGATTTTCTCTGTCCTATCTTCTCCTTCTCTGTCTTCCTGTGCCATTCAAATGCCTGCTAGTCAAGAACACACACACACACACACACACACACACACACGCATAGAAAAACAAACAAACACACACACATACATACCAATTTACTCTAACCACGCTCATCAGCCGGCTCCATTAGCAGGAGAATTCATGCGACCATCCAGTGAAGCGTGACGCTTCTTTCTCCTGCCAAACTCTCATCTTTTAGCCATCTTTCTACTCATTTTCAAGTTTACAGCTCACAAACCAGGGACCAATATTCTCATCGCTGGAATTCTACATTCGGTAACCAAGGTGATCATGCAGAATGCTTGCTTAAACAAACTTTTAAAATAAACACAACTTTGGAAACAGGAAAAAAAAAACACTTTCGACATCAGAGGGAACTCTGAGGTTAGCCACAAGAACATCTATATAGTTCTAAAACTATTCAGGACTGGGCTCAGCCCAGATCTGGCAAGCCAAGATTTTGCTCAATCAGCATCAGATCAGACAGAGGTCTTGTCCATGGCTCTGAGCTAGGAATTATGCCAACTCTCAAAATATACTTAATTTCATTACCAAAGTCTGCCAATGACCAAGTGAATAAAATTCAGCAAGAATATGTGAAATAGGTATGGAACAACAGTCAGGTCTTTTCTCCATGGGTATGAGCCAGAGGAAGCAGGTGTCTAGCTCTAGAAGAACCCATACACAAAAGAAATAGATTTTGTCTTGCACTAAATACATGTAAAAATTTAAAAATGGTTGAACATATATTTCAGTTTATTTGCAGTGTTATTGGAGTGCGCAATTCTGAAGTATATTCTCATATACATGTGGAATATATTGCAGTTTATTGAGACACATTCATTTGGCCATTTAGGAACATTTACATATGATCACATAGCTATTTTCAGAATATTTTCAATATGTTTCTTTTCTTCGAGGACAAGCATGTCCTGAATCCATCCCAGATCTGGTCCAAGTCTGTACTGCATTGAGGTATGAAGGATGAAGTCTGTGTCAGAGGTGGTGGATGTTTGGCAGCGTCATGCATGTCAGTATCAGAGTTAGCTTTATTAGCTCTTTTCTGCAGTTGGACACTGAATTGAGATGCACCTGTGCAGACCTAGCCTGACAAGCCAGACTATAACATCAAAATGTATAGTCTGGTCATGACCGATAGGCCGGACTCAATCCATGGGGGAAAATCAGCTGTTTTCATTCAAACTTTTAAATGAAAGTGGTCCTTCAAAAATGGTGCATCAAGCAACTGATTTAATGTTTTATGAAATAATACTGCATATTATTCTAATGTCAGAGCATTGAATCAATTAACTGTGATTGAGGTGTGAAGATTTAGGAAGTAAGAAGATTGAGTAAGGAATTCTGCGCAAAAATGGCTTCAGAAAAGGATCTCATTCCCGAGATGTAATATGACTAGATTTGGAGTCCCTTCTGTCAGCAACCAGAGTGGGGTTGCAAGATCAGAAGGTAAGGTAGGCCACCAGTACTTATGTTATGGGTCTCAGATGGGTCACAGATGCCTGCAGAGACAGATGAAGCAGATAGACTAATAGTAATCTCGCTGTAGACTGGGACTCGCTCTGGTATTCGCTCTTTGAAGACCTTAGCCACTTACTATGGTTAATCTCTTCTGAGGTGCATTGGACTGTGATCTGCTGTCAGTCACGTAGGACCCATTCTCCTTTATGTAAGCTTGCCATATGGGAGCACTTACTGTAAGAGCCATGAGCAATGCAAAGACAAAACACACAGACACACAGACACACACACACACACACACACACACACACACACACTCACACACAGAAATACACATTACATATATGTGCACACACAATCACTCTTTCTCTCTGACACACACATAGACACACACACACACGCACACACACAACCACACACAGATACACACACATACACACATACACAAGCAATGCTTCAGTCATGACCTCCCCTCACGTAGCCATAACATGGGTAATGTAGCGTAACACCAGGGCGAAGAACAGACAAATCTGGCTGGGAAAGGGGTAAATATTAGAGGGTAACCCCTAGAGAGAGGGATAGAGAGAGAAAAAGAGAGAGCGAGATTCAAACATTGTCTCACCTTTTTATAGTCATATAACATCACCCACTACTGGGGTTTTCACCATTATGTTACTGTAGTAAAAAACAGGAGAAAGAATGAGGAAAAAAAGGAGAAAGACAGAGAGAAAGAGAGAGAGATAAGGAGCAAGGGTGAGAGAAAGAAAGGGGATGAGAAGGACATAGAGAGAGAGAGGGGGGGGGGGAGAGGGAGAGGGAGAGAGAGTGAACTCTAACACCAGATGTGAGTTTTCCACACTACTCCAATCTGGGGAGCCTAAGTGGAAGAGCAGCCGTGTTGCTCCTGCTCCTGTCGGAGGAGACAATGTTCTCTGCCAGGCAGTAATTAGTTGGGCAGACAGGCACTTTAAACGGAGAGGCTGGATGTTTCACTGGGTGTATTTTGAGACTAGAGTTGATTTAAAGGTTCATTTGACATGCATTCTTTTGTGCTGCTGCTCTGCGGTCAAGACAAGTGTATGTCTGTGTTTTTGTCTGCATCGTATGTTCAGTGTGTGTGTATGTGTGTGTGTGTGTGTGTGTGTGTGTGTGTGTGTGTGTGTGTGTGTGTAACTGTGTGTATTGAAAGGATTTAGATCCATCTAAGTTAGTGTGTGTGTGTGTGTGTGTGTGTGTGTGAGCATGTGTACTGGATAGGAATTGTTTTTGCACACATCGGTGTGTGTTTGTTTGTGTGTCTCGCCTGTGTGACCACACTCTTTTTCACTCCTTCCTGGACCACAGTGGTTGGCCACTGACCTAAAATAACTCTCCACTGCCTCTCTGTTCTCTTTCTCTCTCTCCCTCCCTCTCTCTATCTATCTCTTTGCTATTCACTCTCTCACTATTTTTCTATTTTTCGCCCAGTTCTTATCACTCACTTATCAAGCCACCAAACTCACTCTTTTTCTCTTTCCTTTCACTCTCACTCAATCACACACTGACTTTGACTTTACCTTTTTTTTTCTTCTTTACACACTTTCTGTCTCCTTCTCTTATTCTATTGCTTTTTCCCATTCCCCTGTCCTCTCCTCTCTACACTCTCATTTTCTCTTCATTTCTTTCCCTTTCTTCTCTCAACTCTTTTTCTCTTTTCTCTTTCCCCTCTCTCTCCCACCTCTCCTTCTCTTCTCTCTCACGCCATTCTCTCCTCTCCTTTCTCTCACCTTTCTTTTCTTTTCCTCCCCTCTCCTGGCCTCTCCCCTCTCTGGCTCCTTCTGGGCTCCTCTGACTAACTCCTATCTCTGAGCTCCCAGGCCGTATCTCTCAGAGCCAGGGGCCTCAGTGATCAGCTCTGGGGCTCAGCCAGTATCCCGGCCTGCAGCCTGCCCGCAGTATTTTTAGTTTGGCATTCCCTCCCCCCCCTGCCCAGTCCCTATCAAGCACCCATTCTTGTAGCCATTAGATGGGCCATGACATTTAACAACAACAACTGCTCTTTCAGGCTGCCTTTTTCTCCCACTAAGACACACAAACACACACACGCACATACTTATGCACTCTGTCTCTCTCTCTCTTTCTCTCTCTCACACACACACACACACAGAGACTGGTTTAAGAGGTGAGTCCAGAACACCCTAAAAACCTTACCAGCAACAGTACAGCACTTCTGTTTCCATGACGACAAAAGCATGGGAGATAAGATATGAATCCTGGAAAACTAAGCATTCATTTCTACAAAGAAAACATCAACTTTTTCATTCTTGAATATGCACAGGAAAAATAGCCAATACATCTCTGGTTCATACACAGGCATGCTGTAACTGATGTAATGCACCTGGTAACCTATTCATAAAATATCATGAATCAGAAAATGGGTCATATTACCCAATCAGGGGATTAGCAGATATTGTTTTGGGTGGCAGGGCACCAGACTTATGACAGAGACCCACGATTTAGAGTGAGTTCATGGAGCCTCAGAGAATGCGTTTGGCTGTGAATGTCTTTCTCTGGATGTCTTGACTTTCTCTGTTCACGTTAGCCAGACCAAAGACCAAATAGTGAACCAGCTCCTGAAGCTAACTGATAGGGGCAAGAAAAATTAAACTGAACATTTCCTAAGTTTCCTTGCTCACACAGGCAAAACCATATTAAAAACCATGTTAAACTTGACAAAGTGGCTAAATTAGCAATAGAGGGATTGCCTATATGACTGTGTTTCTTTGAATGCCTGTGAGTTCCTATAGTGTTGGGCCCCACTGGATTGTTTTGACTTTTGATCTGTGTGCTGGTGTTCAGTCGTGAGATTCTGGCTTTCTTCTCTTGAGCTCTGTGAGGTCCAGCAGACTGGAGATGTGTTTACACACCTGCATCCTCTTACACAAATCACTTTCATTGCTAATCTCGCCCCAGTCTCACCTCACATGGCTCATGTCTCACACACACACACACACAAAGACAGTGCATAAACTCACACAGACAGCACACACACACACACACACACACACACATGCGCACATATCACTTTCACTCACTTTCACCTACTCACACCTCACCTCGCATGGGTCACACATCTTCTTGGAGCAAGGCTTCCACACACCCTTCCCCCAAAGCAACTTACGCCTGATCAGGGCCCGATCCTAGCCCCAGCCCCAGCCCCAGACTAACCTCGGCCATCTGGGTCACATTAATCTATCTAAGTTTTGTCCGTCTGTCTCAACTTTGCTGGAATTCCATACTCCCTACGTCAGAGTCTAGCATACATATGTATCTAGCTAATAGATCTCCATGCTGGTCCATTGCAGCAAGAGTGAAACTGATGTTACACAATGTCTAGACATCTTAAAAGGATATTCAAGAGTACAATAACCCCTTACCCTCTTCTTTGAGGTAACTGGGTGCTGTTGGTCGGGAAAACAGCAATAATTAATTATAACAGACCAAATAGAAGACTGGTAGCTCAAACAGGGTATGGAAAATAAAATTGAAAGTGAGTTTTTGTGCCTGTTCAGTTAGTTTTAGCTCCCAATTAGCTCTAGACTTCAGTGACACTAATGATAGTCAAGACATCTTAAGGTGACACAAGAGCTAAGTTTTTAAGAAATGTTGCACAGCAGTGTTTCTAAGAAGCGCTGTCTGTGCACATTCCCCTTGCTACTGGGCAGCACTGTTTTTGGGAAAACTTGAGTCATCAATAGGCACATTGTAATAATCATCCAACCAGAGCACATAGGACGTGCAATGCGGTTGTTCTGCAGCATTGTTCAAAAACCTTGTCCTATGTGTCATCACCTTATGTCTAGACGTATTGAATCTATTGCCTAAAAGACCAAGGCAATAACCTTGCAAACAATGACAGCAGCATAGATGGCTCTGTTAAAAGCATGCTAAGTGGAGCTGACTATAGCGCTTGTACCATGAATGGGGACAAACTTATGCCATAGTCTGTCCAAGGGCACAAAGTTATGTATATGCCTTGAAACACAGAATGGCAATGGTGTTTTAAGTCCCTCGTATGACTATACACTAACAAAAACAACTTAAAAAGGAGACACCAAACTACTTGCCTTGGGAAACACAACAGAACAGATAAATACCAACTTACTGTTTGCATAAGGCCTCTGCAATCTGCAAGGAAGCATCAAGGCCACATTTGAAAAAGACAGGCAAGACAGACAAGACAGGGATGCTGTAGCACTGTTGGCTACAGTGCTTCAATACCATAAATGGGGAGGCAGGTTTGAGTTCAACCTGAGATCATTTCTATTAACTTCCTGTGTCTATAACTCACTTCCTGTCTCTCTTCGCTATGCTATGCTATGCTAACACAAGCGGATGAGACAAGGTAAATTGAAGGACAGGAATGTCATTTGGAGATGTAATAGTTTTCTCTGTTTCTGAAAGGATATCACCACTCCTGGAGCCATGCTGTGCCTAAATGTAAAAAGAGTAATATGTTCTCCAGATGTCCTGAACTATAGCATCATACACCAGTGAGCTTGGCACCAAACACAGACTAAACATACAAGAATGTCAAGAGTGGAAATAAAACAGAGGTTGCATAACAATGTTTGAAAATAAGTAGCCAGTTTCCAAACTGTTGTGTTGTTTATATAATCTAACAAGAAAATGAGTTCCTCTTCCTTTTCTTGATAAGGTTGGATGATTTCATATATCAACCCCTCAGGCCAAAGAGACAGAGCTGGCCTTCAGCATAGTGATGGGCCTCGCATGAAAAGTGCTGCATTTAGATCATTGTTGACATACAAAAAGGTTGCCTGCAACAACCAAGAGCAAATTATAATCAAATTACCAGATAGCCAATTGTGATGTGATAAAAAGTCATCACTCACATCATACCATACTATGGCATTGTGCTGGCGTTATGGATGTGACAGTTTCGCATAGAATTTCCCAAAACAGACTGTATTTGTGTCTTTGTTTCTTCAGTATTTTGCTTTTGTCTTGGACCAAGAAGAATGCACAGAATGCACAAGTATCAAAAAATTATTATTTAATTATTCTTTATGTTCCTTAATTAAATCCACTGACTAAGGTCTATGCTCTTCAAGGTATTGAATGAATCAGAAATGATCTGGTAACTGACTGTCACAAGGGTGAAGACATAATAGTAATTTCATTATGCCATAGGAGCTTTACTATGGTAAGTTTTTAAAACTTTACTTACTCACTTGCTTACTGACTTATGTAGATGCCTGACAGAGTAGTTTGTATTTTTTTAAAGCACAGAGTGGAGAGGATTGGTGCATGGGTAGGATTCCCCACCGTGTCTGTTGTGTACAATGACACACACATTGTCAAACATGTCATTCATTGAACAGGCGCCCATTCTCATCCAAACTAGCGGGAGGCAGGCTGATTGTGAACGGGTCCCTGGCAGGCATGTGGCCTGTGCGATTACATGAATAAAAAACACTAAGAATTCCTGCAGGAGCTGTGCCAACAATGGCCTTCACACTCTCGTTGGCCTTTCATTGTCACCCAAGCCATACATATTTAAGAAAAAGAAAACAAACAAAAAAAAAACAAAAAACCCAAAATACAACAAAGTGAATGGCGAGAAGTTAAAGAAAGCACATCTGGGACGGATGGGGCACCACCTGTGGATTTATAAAATGGCCTTTGTTTGAGTGTGTGTGTGTGTGTGTGTGTATGAGTGTGTGAGTGAGAGAAAGAGAGAGTAAGTACTGTACGTGTATATGCATGCACAAACGTGTGTGCGTGTGTGTGTGTGTGTGTGTGTGTGTGTGTGTACAAGTATGTGTGCTTTGCGTGGCTTTGCATCCTCCTGAGATTTGATTGTTTCACGAATGTCATTGTGAACTTCAATAGTGGGGCTGGACGGGTTCCCAATTCCTGCTGCGATACAATGACTGGCCATGAGGGAATATCGAAACAGGGACAACCACAGAGCCCTGTAATTGGAATGGCAGGGGCATATTAGAACTGGCAAAAGGCCCCAGGCATGCCCATTGTTTGGTACCCGCAGCTGGCAGTGTCAGTTATTTATACGGTACATCTCCTAGTCTTGTGCTCGTAAAGTGGATGGTGCCCAGGGGACGATGCTGATTCACACCTTGTTTCTCAATCAGGCCAAGTGGACTTTCCCTTCTCTGTCTCTCTCTATCTCTCTCTCTCTCTCTCTCTCTCTCATACTCTCTCTCTCTCATACACACACACACACACACACAAACACACACACACACACACAGTGATGTGTATATAAACAGATCTGTTAAAATGTATACTGTATGTATGTGTGTAAGGACAGGCACCCATACAGACAGATGAACACACACAAACACACACACACACACACACACACACATAGGTGACTTGTCCATAAACAGATCCATTCAAATATACATTGTGTGTAAGGACATACAGAAAGACACACACACACACACACACACACACACGCTCTCTCACTCCATGGGAAATGTGGGAAGGGGGGGTTGACAGCATTGTTTAGTCTATGATTCATTCTTTTGTTTGTACATCTATACAAGTGTGCATTATGCAACACGGAGTCATGATCATCACTTCCACCCCCTGTGGCACAGGAACTACCTTCTTTAATTGGATTGAGCAGTCTGTGTGGTGAGCGTGCTACTGTGTGCATGTGTGTGTGTGTGTGTGCATGCATGTGTATCTGTGTGTGTATGTGTGCATGCTTGTTGATGTGTGTGTGTGTGTGTGTGTGTGTGTGTGTGTGCGCGTCACTCTTCATGAACTCCCTCCACAGCAGAGATGGACGGGCACTGTTTCAGGGGCCATGAGACTTCAGAGAGTGCAGTAATGCTAGCTGGCAGCCTAACAAAAGCTAAGCTAAGTGGATTTCCATCTGTAATGAGGCTAATTGAGAGCTTCCTCGTCAGGCCTGCAGGAGGTGAAAGGCACTAATGCAGATGTGGATATGGAGGATGTATCTGGGAAGTTTATGTGTGTGTGTGTGTGTGTGTGTGTGTGTGTGTGGGGGGGGGGGGGTGTCAGTATTTTAAAATACCTGATTAAATGAGCTGAAATCAGGTTTTTTACATATATATCTAAAATGGCAGTTTGTTTCATCCTGCCCTGTATTAAGAAATGCACAGTTTAAGACAAGAACCATACACCAGAAAACACACCCCGAATGAAAGAAGAGAGAAAGGTGGCTTTAATAAAGGATACTTTGTCATTGTTGTTGTGTGTAGATAGTATCACACGTTTGAGCAGCAAGAGTGTGCTTTTTTAGATTATCAATCTAACAATGTTGCTAAACATGGGTCTCTATGAACACCTGGTTC
The DNA here is from genome assembly GCA_015244755.2 of Tenualosa ilisha. NCBI lineage: Eukaryota > Metazoa > Chordata > Actinopteri > Clupeiformes > Clupeidae > Tenualosa > Tenualosa ilisha. Next base: position 955,619 of record PYXC01002066.1, read on the forward strand.
TGTTACTTTGTACGCAAGCATCTGCTGGATGAGCTAATCTAAAGTTTCACTTCTTTACTTGTTCTGTCTTTTGGATCTTGTCCCATTAGAGAAGTTATTCTCATTACCGCCCCCCTCCCCTCCCCTAACAGGCAGAACTGATTCATGTCACTGCAATTATTACGCCTTTGATTAGATTCCTCAGGCGTAATTAGCTAATCAAGACAGGCACTGAGGCGATTAGTCAGGTATGCAGAATAGAGAAATTTGCAAACAACAACAATAAAAAATTGCAAACAACAACAATAAAAAACAACAACAAACACAATCCACAACGCTGTTGTTTTCACCAGTCTGAGGCATGTTCCATTAGAATGAAATTATTCTTTATGTACCTTAATTAAATCCACTGACTAAGGTCTATGTTCTTAATTTCATTCAGTGTATATCAGAAAAGATCTGGAAATTGACTGCCACAAACAAGTTTAAGCCAGTAGGTGTGACAGTGATTTTTTGTCTGTGATTCCCCTATTTTAGACTCTGGAGTTTAGTGCCTCTTTATTTACTCAAAGAGACTCATCAACTTTTCATGCAAAGGTGCTATGTTGAAATAACTGATTTGTCTTGATCATGTCAAAATAGCTGTGCTCTGTTAGGCCAGATAGCCGCTAACCAGCAAAGCAGCTATGATATTTACTTGTACTTAATACTGGCTCTGTATTAATAACAATGCAAGTCAATAGAGTAGTGTCCAGTTGCATTTCAAGCATTTAAGGGAACATTATTCAGGGAACATTCAGGGAACATTAAATAGGTGAATGGAGTATAACACATTGTTCTCTGATGCTAAAATAAACTGCAGCCAACATTGATTTGACAAAAAACAAACTCAAATTACCACCTTATAATAAGGCTGGGCATTGAAATGGTCTGTTTTGGCTAAATGGCGCCCTCTTTAGCAACCACCACAGGTTTTGCTCTAATTTGCCCATTTTTAGTCACCATCTCAAGATTTACACACGAGGGAGGGCACAACCATGCTCCACGCTCATTACAGCTCTGTAATCAAGCACAACATGTTCTAATTCAACAAAGCCAAAGTAAAAATGGTTTTGTATTCTATGACTCCTTTAAGGTTGAGCCCATCAGGGGTGGCATACAAGTTGCTCAATACGCTCTCAGTTCTCAGTTCCATGGAGGCGTCCTCTGGGTATGATCCTATCTATGCACATCTGCTGCACTCTAGTGGCGCTGAGCTGGAATGTCTCCTCTGCTAGTCCTACCTGCCAGCCAGCCAGATGGGCTGAGCATCCATTGCAGGCAGATAAGATTATCCTCTGGCAGCAAAGAAAAGTAAAACACACACACACACACACACACACACATAAAAATGAGCCATGGCTTGCTGGTGAAGCGTAGGTGTTTGTGGGAGATGAATGGCGGCACTATCTGACAGGAACAGTGACAGAGCGATCCTCTGCGCCGATTTCCTGTTGTTTACCGGCAGCAGTGAATCAGATGTCTGAGAGGAATTTGTTTATTTATTTATTTAATTGTTTATGTGTGACTCAGATTTTGGAAGGCTAGGCCTCACACAGGGAAGACAATTGGCTCCTTACTACACAATACTTAAAAATGTCCAGAGGCCTTCCTGTTCCCTACGTGTGTGTGTGCGCGTATGTGTGTGTGTGTGTGTGTGCGCACATCTCTGACACACTGCCTACCAGAATAACAAGTCAGACGTCCACTTATAAGTGTACATACAAATGGCCAGAAGGTGGCAGCATGATATTTTTAAAAGCAAATCTACACCCTTCTCCCCTTTTTCTCACTTTTACCTCATTCTTTCTCTCTGCAGCTCTCCTTGTTCCATCCCACACACACACACACACACACACAGACACACACGAACAACCTCTTCCCTCTCTTTATTTATTAAGAAGTCAATTGCCTGACTGACAGGCGAGGAGGCCTTTGGCACGTCTCCGCTCCGCAATGTAAAGTGCCCTGCACAAACCACTGCTGCAGCGGCATGGTGGTAGTGTAGTGGCAGCAGCCTTCTCTCCCTGAGCCGCATCCAGTGTGTGTGTAGCTTAGCGCTGATGATGGGCGCGGCGGTGGCAGCTCACGCACCAGGAGGTGACGGGGGACATCCATCCATCGATTGGCCTAAATGGGAGTGAAAAGAGGGCTGATTGAGCGCCATTGATCCCCCCCGGCACGCCTCGGCACCCCGGCGTCAAGCCAGGCGTCAGGCACTCCTGTTCAGCTGTCTGGTTCTGGGGAAGACGAGACTGTCCTCTCCTCTGTCTCATTCTCTGGCTTTCTTTCTCTTTAATGCTTTTGTCTTTTTTTATGTCTCTTTCCAATTGGGTCTGCAATTTTCTTCCTTCTTTTCTTAGTCTGTCCATGTGTCTCTTTCTCTCTGCCCTTCTCTTGACTTGATTTTTTCTTGTGCTCTCCTCTGAACTCTGTATCTGACAAATACTTCATCTCTCTTTCGCTCTGTCCTCCACTTCACTTAATTTTTCTGTCTTTTCTTCTTTCTTCTCTCCCACTATTTGGCTAATATTCCCCCTCTCTGTCCTCTCTATTTAATCTTTCTGTCTCTCTCTTCTTTCTACTACACTCACTCTTTCTCTCTCTCTCACCCTCTCTCTCTCCAATCAAGTCTGTGAGTGTTACGGCCACGAGTCCTCTGCTGTGAAATCCCATTTAGGGATATTAGCTCCTGTCTCCGAGGGGCCCACTGATTACTGCCGGCCGTGTCAGCTGAAGGTTAGGTCACACGACGAACGTCTCAGCGGAGACGGCCAATATAATGGGACCTAATCGCTCGGAACCGCTCTCTATACTTTAGGAGTGGCAAGGTAGGCTCATAGATGAGTGAACTGTGAGATTCTGGATAATGGGGAAGGATGGGATAGAGAGATAGATAGATAGATAGAGAGAGAGAGAGAGAGACAGGATGTTTCTCATTTCGAGTAACACTTGGCTGAACTGATTGGGGATTGTTTTATATGCCGTGCCAAAGGGGCTTTACTTGAGCGAGTAAAAATTCACAAAAAAAAAAAAAAAATGTGTTCATGTGTTTTTTGTAGAATATGTAAAAGTGGCCGGTTTGATAAAAAGAAAGAAATCAGAGTGTAATATAAAAGGACACAAGGACATTGAATCCAGGCAAGGAATGCTATGAAATAAATGGTCCAATATGTTGTGAAAATTCCATATATAGGAGGGGTTGTTCAAAAGAAGACAGATGGAAGGCATAACGTCGGGAGTTTTTTTTTCATATTTTTTTATTGAAAGCTTCATCAGAGAAAAAAACAACAACATAATAATAAAACCAAAGTTGATCCTATTGTCCACAGATGTACAGAAACGTCTCACCACCGATCACCAAATGTGTGACACAAGTATCGCCTGGCCTTGTCCTCCATAGCACAGAAAACACATGTTAACAACCCCAACGGAAAAAAAAAAAAACAAAATACAAACAAACATGGCAGAAAACAGAAACATAAACAAAATAAGCATTAACTGAAACAATGAAAACCTAACATTATTATTTAAAAAATGCTCTGTTTGAACCTGTCCCAATAAATATGTTGCTTTCTTTTTGCCTAATCTCATGGCTAGTGTACTCTAGGTCCTGTGTTTAGCTCTGACTTTACTGTCTAAATGTGACTTTTTTCTCACTTGAAACATTCGCCTTGTTTTAAGTCTTTCTTGTGTGTGTGTGTGTGTGTCTTTAGTGTGTGTGTTCTTGTGTGCATATTTGTTCCTAAGACCTGCAGGGAAGTAAGGGAGACTTGTGGAACTACCGAGGGAGATGTGTCATATTGATATGCAACATCAAAAGGAGAACTGATGCATTGATTACCTTGTGGAACCCACCCTTCTATGGTTTGAGGTCAATTTTTATGCACACTCTTATGTCCACGTTAGACAGAGACATGCAAAAATAAGCTAAAAAAAAATCTCTGGACCCTCTGAAACTGCCTGTGTGGTCATACATTCGTTTGCTGGTCAATAAAACCCCTGGTCAACCGCCCATTGGTAAACCAGGAACAGTCAGACACACTTAAGAGCTTTCACTCACAATGAGCAAGTATCATGTAATGAACCATACATAACAATGGACAGGCAGAGTCTCCCAAACAGTACATCCATCTGACTCCTCTTTCACACAACCCCTCCGACTGCTCCCTGTGTCTTGTGCTCTTCTTGTCTGCTGTGGTGGACACCAGTTTGGGCAACTGTATCCCTGATCCCAAGCATAGACTAAGCTGGCCTGCTGAATGCATTAGCCACGGAAGTCCAGACAGATATCATACAGATTGTTTGGTGGTATAGTCAATTTGGGCCTATCATACAGTGTGTATCCTACATCGAAGGTCAGACACTGCTGAACTGTCATACACATCAGCACAGAGCTGGCCTTGCAAATTTATCAAAACTGCAGGGCTGACAGAGCTGACCTATCATATGCGTCAACACTGAAGGCCGTCTAAAACTAGCCTATCACACGCATCAGCAGTGAAGAGCAGACAGTGCTGGCCTATCATATGCATCATCAGTGAAGGGCAGACAGAGCCGGCCCATCATTTGCATCAACACTAGAGGGCAGACACCCTCAGCCTATCATATTCATCCACCCTGAAAGGGAGACAGAGTAAGAGCCTATCATATGCGCTGGGCACTGAGGTGTCAACAGAGCTGGCCTACGCACTCCACCAGAACTGCAGACCGAGACTGAGCTGGCATATTGCATTGCACGCATCGCCCCAGAGGTGCAGGGCAGCCTCTGGAGGGTGTGTGTTTGTGTGTGTGTGTGTGTGTGTGTGTGTGTGTGTGTGTGTGGGTGGGTGTCTTGAGAAGTGAGATGTGGCGGAGCTGCGAAAGCGTGAACCCTGAGCAGGTACAGATGGTGACGCCGAGCTGTGAAGGACACCACATGCAGAGTATGATGAAGTGATGAGAGACAGAGAAAGAGAGAGCGAGAGAGTGAGAGAGAGAGAGAGAGAGAGAGAGATGGAGAGAGGGAGATGAGGTGGGAGGCAAGGGCACAATGCTCAGCACCTGGCCAATCCTGCAGAGATGCAGTCAACCTAAAATCTAGGGAGACAGAATAGGACAAATGACAAGGAGAGAGAGAGAGAGAGAGAATAGAGAGAGAGAGAGAGAAAGAAGAGATGTGAGAATGTGTAAACACACTCTCTTTTGAGCTGTGACAGTGACTGATGTCTGGAATGTTACTTCAAGGCCAGGGGCAAGGTATTGCAGGAAAAATGTGTCAGGGATATAGCAGCAGCACTAAGTGGGCTTGGCGTGCGTGCGTGTGTGTGTGTGTGTGTGTGTGTGTGTGAGAGAGTGCAGTTGTATATGTGAGCTTTGACAAGCTAATTTAAATCCAGTACTTGAATGTTTGATGTATACATGTCAGAAAAAACATATGCGCTTATGTGTCCGGAGAAAAGCTTTGCAAATTGTGTGTATGCAGTCCTGTGAGTGTAGGTGAGTAAGCATATGTTGGACTGCAGCAAGTCTGAGTGTGTGTTTGTGTGTGTGTGCATACGTGTGTCTGTGTGTGTGTGTGTGTGTGTGTGTGTGTGTGTGTGCACATTAGCATTCATGGCAACGGAGGTCACCTCATTAGTCAACGTCTTTCTCAAACAGAGTACGGAAGAGGCCAGCTGGTCACAGCCAGACATCTCTCTGCCTCTCTCTTTTTCTCTCTGTCTCCTTTCCTCTCTCCTCTCCATTTCCCTTCTTCTCTCTCATACTGCTGTTCCACCTGTGCTTCTGCCTGCCAACAGTGGCTACAGACCCACCTCATGACTTTGTGTTGATCTATGGGCGAGAGGGCAGCAGCACCCAAAAGTTTGAAGAAAGACCCTTTTATCATCCTCCGGTCTTGGGCAAAAAACTTTCAGCTGCGCTACATCATAAAGCTGCTGTCTGCTGAAGTATGTTATATACTATATGGCTCCTTCCGATCTCCCCTCCTGTATACTTTAGACTGTGTGGGTACACAGCAAGTCATAAACAACACAACTTTGCTCACATTCTGACTGTGTGTGTGTGTGTGTGTGTGTGTGTGTGTGTGTGTGTGTGTGCGTGAGTATATGTATTTGTGTGTGTGTGTGTGTTTACATGTGTGTGTTATGGGGACCTAATGTTCTATGGGGCCCAAGGCCTTTGCTTTACTGCTGTGAAATGGTATATAATGAACAGAAAAAGTCACCTTGTTTGTCATGACCATGAAAGCAAAAGTTCCAAAGAGAAATGCCTAAATCCAGCATTTAAGGCCATTTTCCTAAGCTCCTGCGATCCTACCGAGTGATTTGGACCATGTGTCGGTCCAGTGCGTTTCATCTGGAGGACAATTTCTCTTTGTTATTTAAACCGTGTCATTACTCTCTCGGTAAATGAATAGTCTCTGGGGTAATGCTCTGGGACACGGCCCACTAACTAAAACCAAATGTGGGACCCTGTGGCCCTCGACCCCACCCCCCCCCCCCACCCTGGACGCTAGCATGGGGCTCCAAAGAGTCCCAGCGTTCCCCCTCTATTCTGGGAGCTCTTTTCTCTCTATGAACACCTCCTATCTCCTACTGCCCTTTTAAAAAGACTGCTTCATTGATTTCACTGGCCATGTGAAGCTCAGAGACTACAAGAAAGAAAGGAAATAAAGTGTTTGTGTGTGTATGTGTGTGAGTGTGTGTGTGTGTGTGGGGGGGGGGGGGGGGGGGCTGCAGGTACTTAGTGTTAGGAGCCATGCAGTGAGCATCTTTCTTTAGTCTATCACAAGACACACTTGCCATCGTTCATACAACCCTTTCAAAACATCATCTAATGGGCTCCATCTGGGACCAGTGAGAGATCGTTGTATAGCAGCTATGAATACCATTTTTAACTCTTCCTCTTAACTTTTTCCTCTCTGAAACATGACAACAGAAAAGAATTGTACGGACAAAAGAAAAGTGCACACACACATACTGTACACAGAGATACTCGAAATGATGTGATCAACAGACTCTCTAATGACCTATTCACAACATGGAGAGAATGAGTGAGGTTTTTGAGTTTTTTGAATAAAAAGCGTAAAAGACAAACCTAAACAGGTGAGAACAAAACCAATAAACTCACACAGAGCTATGGGACGAAACTGAAAGATGAGCTGACTGACTGTCACTTCATGTTCCCTAAGCTTTTGTTTTTTCAGTCATACAGCTTGGGTGTCAGTCCCAAATATGGCTTTCCTCTTATCTTGCTTTCAAAGCCCACATCAGAACAATCCAATCAAATGTGTTTGAAGTAAGTGAGGCAGTCGACTGGCTTTGATTTCATATCTAAACATTCCTCAAAATGTACACCTCCTCTATCTGTGTCTTTATGATAAATATAGCTTAAACATCGGATGATACTCCATTACATTCGGTAAAAATCTGGAGTGTTACGATGACAGACTTTATATGGCAGTTTTAGCTGACTGCCTTGACTGAACAAATACTTAAATGTGCTTCAAACTGTGAGCTACACCACAGCGGTTTCTTTTTTTTTTTTTACATTTCTTCCAAAATTGTGTCTCTTTGTCTTTCGACAGAATTTTGTGCAGCTGCTTGGTACAACATGTCTGTCTGTCAAAGGAAGATGCCTTGTACTACCTCACGCTGTCAAAACATCATGGCTTTCAACATGTATCAAAGCATTCGGTGACAGTCAACTCAACGGGCAAAGCGATCATGCCATCGTTCCCCCTTGCATACATTGAAAGATGTAAAAAATGTTTTTCGACTCATCTCTGCAGGAGAGGAACTTTCTTGTGGTTCTTTAAATGGTTCTTCAGGGGCAAAACATGGTTCCTGCTCAAGCACAAAAGGCTTTGACATTAGCACCGTAAGTGAGGACAGGAAACGCTGCAGTAATTTTGTGAAAGTGAGTGAACACAAGACACAACTGCCACTTTGTTTTTGCCCGTGCACCTTACAAGGTAGCAAAAACAATATGATGTACTGTTGTTGAATTTCTGAAAAAGTAAATAAAGATCGCCACATGGGAGCACAATGTGCTGGCGGGCTTGATAATTAAAAAATGGCAATTCAATGATTAGGAAATGTTTGCACAGCCTGAATGCATGCAGTACTCATACAGCAGGTGAAGGCCCGTGACAGCTTCCTCCTTAGCACCTTATAGAGATTGTACATCTGTGGCATTTGATTCGATACACACAACCGCTAACTTTGTTAAGGGCTCTCCCTTTCGAAGACTGCTCTGAAATGTGCTTTTTTTCTTCTTCTCTCGGTTTTGTGTATCTCAGAAAAGTTGGAATCATTTGGAAGCTTGGTAAAAAGGCACTCAGAATAGGTTCTGATTGTGGATGACACAGGACAAAAAAGCATGTAATGTCTCAGGGTCAACTGTTTTATGTTGGAAGCCAACCTTCTCATGATACATCTGTGGCTGCACAGAATCCAGCAATGAGCTTGGGTGGAATAAAACCAATCTATCTTTGAAGCAGCATGCTAACAACAAGCATGTGACACAAAATGGATCCCAGGGTAACAGTTCAGAAGCTGATGACTCAGAAACACAGAGCGGGTCATTCAGAGGGCACCGCACCTCATTTTACACCAGGGCTAAAAGGGCATGGTGGTTATAATGCCATCCAAGCGCAATAAGGGACATTAGTCTAAACACGAGGACTAAGAAGAAGCTAATTTGGTCATGCCACTGAATGAAAACAGACGCACAATGGGCTACGCTGGCACGAGGAGAGTGCCCGTGAATGAGTGTGACATGCAAGCATTTAATGAGCGGTGCATGCCCAGTACACGACCAACCCTTAAACTGAGACAGTGCTGTAGAATGAAGTAATTGCAAGGGCATGGTCTTTGTGCCTGTGAGTGACTGTGTGTGTGTGTGTATTTGTGTGCATGTGCATGTGCATGCAAGTAAAGCTGTTTATGTGCTCATTCGTGGAGAAACACTGACAGTATGCTGTGTGTGGAGCTTGTGCCAGCAGACAGACCTGGTTAAAAAAGAGGGACTTGTTTGGTTGTCTGTGAAAACCCCTAGGCCTTTCTGTTTCCCAGTTTCCAAGTCACATTGGCTCGTGCAGCTCGTTCCAACACAAGACCACATCCTAGAAATTCTTTTCACAATAATATCTTGTTGGACTGCTTGATACATGCTCCCAACTCAGTGTGTTAGTGTTGATGAACCTGCTGCACATGGTTGCATGTTGACACATGCTACAGCCTTACATTGATGGTAGAGCCTAGTCTTTAGATTAACCTTAGCATCTAAGGTAGCTGAGCAAGACATGTCAGTTTGGAGTTGTAAAAGTATAAATTCTGCTCTTTGAAATTAGTTTTGTTTTAAAAATGAATGAATAAAATAAGAAAGAGCTTTCTCCACCCCACCCAACCCCATCCCCAAAAAGACAGATTTGTCAGAATACAAAGTAAAAAAAAAAAAAGTGCATCCTTTAGCAAAGCCTTGTAATTAGAATGACAGAACTGATGATTGCTGCTCATCTAGTGGACAGTTGTGCCTGGTTGTCTGTTTTCTTGTGTCTAATACCTCATGTGGGATGATCAGTGGAACACTTTGACTAAAACCATCGGTATATTTATCTGCTCAAATCTTACTTTTTTGTGGCGCATACAACAACATTGGAGGGTAGCTTCAACCATTCAGAATGAAGACACAAGAAAAGAGAAAGACAGAAAGAAGGTTGAGAAAAGAAAGAACTGGGCCGGCCATCAAGGTCAAATCAAAAAACTACAATGACAATAGCTACAACAACAATCAATATCAACAGTCAACAACATCAACACCGACATCAACAGGGAAAAAAAAAATAAAAATTGAGAAAAAGAAACAAAAAAAGAAAAGCAAAAATTCCTCTATTTCAGAGTGTCTCTTCATCTTTGGTATAAAAATGGCCATCCCTCTGGCTGCATGTAATCCACAACTAGGAAAGACTACAGAAATTGTCAACAATTTCTTCTATTGCTTTTTGCACTGATTGGTTTTAGACCATAAGCTCCTACTGAATCTACGAAGTTTTATCATTGCAAGTATTTTTTTTTTCTTCTGGGTTTTTAACATCTTAATTTTTTTCTTCTTCCTTTTTTATTTTATTTTATTATTTTTTTCGCAGTGGGACAAGCAAAGCGGGCTAAAAACATCTTAAAGCTCATAAAAAAGATCAAAGGTTGCAGATAAAAAGCACTAAAGTCATCGACAGCTATTTCTTTTTTTTTTTTTGCCATGTAAAATTATAACCATGATAATAAAAAAACAGGTTCAGCATTTGCAAGAAACTGCATTTACTAAAATGCAGTACATGTGTTTTTCTCATTAACATCTGTGTGAAAAAATCTCAAAGCTTCTTCTACCCCTTTTCCTCTTCCCTAACATTTTGTTGTCTCTTCAAAATGCATATCCCTCTCACACAGTATTTACCCCAAATGTTTTTTGTTTTCTTCAAATGAAGAAATGAAAAGCTCATGTCTATGAAATCTGTACAGCTTATTTGATAGGTTTATCTCTCTAGCTAGACTCTTCTCTTTTTTTTTCTTTTAGCACCTTGTACCACTGAATGATCCAAGGAATCAATAAAACCACTCTGTTTTCAAAGGAGACACAGGACGCACTGTCTCTTGACGTCCTCAAAATTAAGGCAATAAAGATTCAAGAAAAAACACAACGTTATTGAGGATCTCTATAAAACTAAAATTTGAAATTTGAGGAGGAAATAAAAAATAAAGTAAGAGTGAAAAAAGAAACCGTAGCTTAATATCTGAGGAAGACAATCTGTAGTTCTCAAACTCCCTTCCTCTACTCCAAAAAATAAACCTCATCTCCCCTACCTGTGCGCTCACCATTTGTTTTTTATATTTTTTATATATATTTTTTGTAATTTTATATTTTTTTTCTTTTTGAGGAATTCAAGCCTCAACACATCCCAGCTGGCACTTTACCAAATATGATACCTTATCAACCGTTGCCACGGCGCCCAGTGGAGCTTCCAATCTCCCTCCGTCTCAATGCTCAGGCCAGGTAGGACATGATAAAAGTATCTCTTTTAAATTTTTTTGTTCTTTTTTTTTTCTTTTTTCTTTTTTCTTTTTTTTTTTTTGTTGGGGGGTGGGGGTGGGGGTGGTGGTTCCTGGGCGATCTGGAAGCAATCTGTCAAGTTCTCTCTTCTGATTCTCAGTGCGGCCTCCTCCCCCACTGACTCAAGGCAATGCTGTCACAGGTACATCGTCCCCATCCCGGCGCTATCTGAAGACCCAGAGAAAGAATGAGAGAAACAGACAAATAGATGGAGACACAGACAGAAAGGTAGGAAAAAATGAGTAATGGAGACATGGAGATCCAGGAGACACAGGAGAAGTTTACTTACAGATTATTTACTTGTATGTTATACTTGACAAGAGGATTCCAAAATAGTTTGAATTACTTGAAATGCTTTGGCCATATCAATACAAAACTATTACTCAATACAACTCAGCAATAGGGTAGTTGGAATGATTACTGTAAGAGTGAGAAATTGAAACAAAGAGACAGAGACACTAATATACACACTAAGCTATGTTGTTGATCTTGTTTTCGTTTGACATTTTTATGGGAGAGACTAAGAGATTGGTATTACATGAGAATTTATAAGAAATAGAAACAGTAGGTCTGAGATACAGATAGGTCATTGTTAAAAAGTAAGGTTAAAAGTGAGACAGAAATTCTTCTTCCGTGCACTGCTAGGAGTTGTAAATAGTGTTATTTTGTGAGCTCACTTGGACTGGTAGGAGTACGTGGGGACGTGTTCGCCGCCTGTCTCCACTTGGATCTGCTGCTGCTGCCCTCCCACCTCCTGGGACGAGGGCGCAACTGTCTGGGGAGACGTGTCTGTCACCACACCCTAACACACACACAAACACACACACACACACACACACACACACACACAGCAAATTGGTCAGTCAAAAGAGACTTCTCTCACACACACACCTCAAAAACCCTACACTGCACTCCTCAGAGGGAATGATTACACTTCCTCATTTGGTCCAGAAACGTAGAACCGTTTCAGCATCAGCTAGCCATCACTTGGGATGCGACACTGGAAGAGACCTATTTAGCTTACGTCTACCCATGTGGTAAGGCAGATCCATGCAAAACGCAAAAGGCAAGAACATTTAGGCCAGACAAGGAATTAGAACCACACCATGTCCAAATCCAAACCGAACCACACCTGAGTTGAGAGCCCAGAAGCAGAAATCAGCTGTTTGAGAGACACATGGCCACTAGCACTCACTACAAATCTCCTCATTGCCCACTATAAAATCCCACCACCCAAAGTCCTCTTGTTCCCCATCAGTGGATGAGCGGTGCTCCAAGTTCATGGTGTAGAGACACTTGGTCTCCACTGTACCAAATTCTCTTATTCTTTTACCTACTGACAGCTCTCAGCAGCCAAAGAAAACCGGGCAACGAGTTGATTCACTCCAGACAATTAATTTAATGAAGTTCAGACCCTAGTGTACTGCATCTGTTCCTCCTCCACCTGCAGCCATTTGGTCTTGGGCCTGAACTGTGTGACAAACAGAGGTGGCCTCAGCTCTTTATCAGGTAAACAGCGGCCATGATGAGGTTTCTGTTCTGTAGGAAATGGGTTTGTGTGTGTGTGTGTGTGTGTGTGTGTGTGTGTGTGTGTGTGTGTGTGTGTGTGTAAAACTGCCTCTTAGGCATGTGTGTGAGAGATTGATTCTTAGGGGTGTGTGTGTGTGTGTGTGTGTGTGTGTGTGTGTGACAGTCTCATTGGCTGGAAAAAGACAGGAGAGGGGAGTGTGCTTGACACTTTTATGAGCGGAAGAGAGAGGCGTCTGTTGGGCGGTGTAGCGTGCCGTGCCGTGCCGCGCCTCGCCATGTGCCAGCGCTGGCCAGCAAACTGATGGGGCTGTCAGGGGCGACAGCCACCTGCTAAGCACAGGCCTGGGGCTGAGGGATGAGAGGAGCAGAGAAGAGAGAGAGAGAGAACGAGGAAGATCGAGAGGAGGAGAAGAGATGGAATGGTTGGCAAAGATATAGAGTAGAATCCATAAGACAGACAATAAAGACATGATGAATGAACAAAGGGAAGGGAGAATAAGGGAGATGAATAAGAGAATGATGGAGTGGAGGAAAGAGGAGGAGGAGAGTATAGAAAGAGTTTAAAATGGATAAGGAGAGGAAGAAAGGAGGGAAGAAAGAGTAAGAAAGACTAAGACAAGTGAAGAAAAGAGAGATAGCCTACAGAAAGTTGGGTTGGCAAAAAAGAGAGTTGATGGTATAAAAGCCCATCAGAGAGTGAGAGAGAAAGAGAAAGAGAGAGAGAGAGAGAGAGAGAGAGAGAGAGAGAGAGCGAGAGAGAGAAAGAAAGATAGATAGATAGATAGATAGAAAGAGAGAGCGCGAGAGTGAGAGAGAGAGAGAGTCCAAGGCTGTGTTGTCTGACAGTGGAAGACCATGGCGATGGAGTGTACTGCTGCACCACTGTCAGAGTGCTGACAGGAAATGGGCCATTTTCACAGCCAGATCCTCCATCAGGGTATCACAGACAGACACAGCAGTCTTTAAGAGCCCAGCCACAGATTCCTCACCACTCACACACACACACACACACACACACACACACACACACACACACACACACACACACACAGTCTTCCATGGACCTTTACAGTAAGAGCCATAGGCCTAAGGGCCTGGAATACACTGCAGTTTTTTAAGAGTCAATCCACAGATCCAGGAGTGGTTCCTGTGGCACACACACACAGCTCTGGCACACACTGCAGTCCATTCACTGATTCCTCATCAATTCCTGGGCCTTTTATGCAAGTACACTCTCCAACTTCTTTCCCATTGCATTGTTCAGTCATTTAGAAATTACTGGGAGAGCTGAGATGATGAGGTTTGTTATGTTTATGTCTACACGTGTGTGTGTGTATATGGGTGTATGTGTATTGTAGTCATGTGGAAAGATGATGTGGTTTGAAGTAAGAATGTCTTAAGTTTAGTTTACATTTCTTTATAGTAGTGTTCTGCTGTTTGACCAATGTGTGCTTGAAGTAGTGTGTGTGTGTGTGTGCGTGTGTGTGAGTGGGGGTGGGTGCGTGTGTTTGTGTATATGTCGATATGTGTCTGTGTGTGTATTAAAGCTCACTCACTTCAACAGGGACGGCAGTAGGAGGCACAGGAGTGTACTGGGGAATGTAGGTCCCTTGCATAGGTGCGGCAGCAGCTGCGGCAGTCATATACTGCAACACACACACACACCAACACACACACATATTAGGATGACAATATATGGAGTATTAAAGAGAATTACACACAAATTACACTTATTAATAATATCAGTATGAATGTCAGTGTGAGTATCAGCATTGATATTAATGTCAGCAGGTTCAAATCAATCAATCGCCTAAATAATACAGAGAGGTAAAGCTCAGTGGTTATCGCTCAGCACAGTGACACATTTCTTTGGACTGCAGCTATGGTCATTAGTTCAGTGCTGGACAGCAGTGGAAATATTGAGTGGTTTGTGCCGCAGGTTTGGACAGTCGAGGAAATGTCTGGGGAACAGCCCAGTGCACATTCCTGAGAGTGGAGGAGAGAAGAAAGGAAAGGAGGAGGAGGAATGGGGAGATGGAGGAAAAGAGGAAAGGACAGGAGAGGAGAGGAGAAGAGAGGAAGGGCTTCACACACCATCTCATCCAACATTCAGAGAGACATCCATTATTCTGTCTTCTCCCAGAGAGCAGAGGGGGAGAGAGTGAGTGAGAGAGAGAGAGAGAGAAAGAGAGAGAGAGACAGAGACAGAGGGAGAGGAGAGGAAGAGAATAAGGACTGCTGTTCTCTGTCAGGCCTTGTGAGGGTGCTCTGACAACATATATGACAGTTTGTGTGTTAATAGTGTTTTCCCGTGTGTGTGTGTGTGTGTGTGTGTGTGTGTGCGGGTATGTGTGTGGTTTGTGTGTACCACAGTGAAGCACTGAGTGTGAAGCAGTACCTGCAGTATTGCTCTGCAGTGGTCTCTACCTGAGCTAAAAGAGGACTTAGCTCACTGTGAGCTGGGTTTTAAAAATACAAGGAAGACATCTGCAAACATTTTCAAACCATTTAACCATTAGTTGCTTTGTTGGCTTTGGGATCACTGTGTTCCAATTATTTGTTAAGCCTCTCTCTCTCTCTCTCTCTCTCTCACACACACACACACACACACACACACACTCTGGTAGGCCAGACAAAAGAGACAGATGAATAAGAACAATGCTGAAGGCCTAGTTCTTCAAATGTAAAGGGGTCATTCAATGCTAAATTCCCTTTATTGTCCCAACCATAAAGATAATAAAATGCTACATATGTTTATAATGTAAACGGTAAAATAAATATATACATTAATTAATTTGAGGATTTCCTATGATAATAATACTATGCTTTCTCATGTTATGTCACATCTATAATTCAATAATCTATAATTCCATCTATAATTCCAAGAAATTGCTTAAACATGAGCCGAATTTTAGCATAGGCCTGGTGAAAACCCTGCCAGACCTGCGGCACATCAAGGCCATATACTGTACGGCCCACATCAGGGCCATGTAAGGCCCGCATCAGGGCCATGCCTAGGCCGGATGTGCTCTCAGTAAGCTGCTGGGGGATCCTGTGCAGGGAACCCTGCTGAGCCTGAAATGCAGTGGCTGGCAAACTGCTCCTCCCTGACGGCTAAAATAAAGAGCACAGGGTGTGCTGTGTGTGTGTGTGTGTGTGTGCGTGTGTGTGTATGTGTGTGTGTGCAGGATATTCTAATCTTCTCTTTAACCCTTCCCTCCCTGCTTTCCTCTGTCTCAATCTCTCCCTCCCTTCATTTCTCTCTCCCTCCCTCCATTTCTCTCTCCCTCCGTCTCCATCAGTGACTAAAGACTAAAGGAAAGGGAAGGACACTCCTGGAGCTTCCTGTGCGGTAATGAGAGTGGGAGAGGATGTAATGGGTGGTGCTGCTGTGTGTGTGTACGTTTGTGTGTGTGTGTGTGTGTGTGTGTGTGTGTGTGTGTGTGTGTGTGTGTGTGTAGCCTGTGAATAGGATTGTGGGTGTATAGAAAGTGTATATGTATGTGTGTGTCTGTGTAGCATATTTAAATAAGTGTGTGTGTGTGTGTGTGTGTGTAGCTTCCACATAGGTGTGTGTGTGTGTGTGTGTTTGTGTGTGTGTGTGTGAGTGTGTGTGTGTAGAGTGGTGTTGAGTGTGTGGGCTCTGCTGGCTGTGTGCCTGCTCAGCTCCTATGATGGCCCTGCAGAATGTCATTACGAGCAGCGGCAGCAGCCGATTGGCCACGGCTCCGCCGCACGCTACTAATGAGAGGAGCTAAAGGCCATGGATATGGATGATTAACTCACAACACACTCACACACACGCACACGCGCACACACACACACACACACACACACACACACACAGAGACACACAGACACAGACCCTGTGTTTCTCATACATGCGCATACATACGCATACACACACACACACACACATTCATACAGACACATACTCTCACACACAAACACAAATGTCTTATTAACTTCAGAGAACCCCCCCCCCACACACACACACACACACACACACACACACATATAGAGCAGACATTATATGCACAGAGGCCTACCCATGTACATCAAGTACAGTATATTTGCACATACAAAAAAAGAAAATTAGTCCACCCTCCTCACACACACACACACACACACACACACACACACACACACACACACACTGCTATATATGATCCTCCATACACATAAAAGCCCACACTCTTTTTTTAGAGGTCTGGGTCTCCCTTCATCTCTCTCTTCCGTTCTCTTTCTCATTTCCTGTGTGTTCTAATGCCTGTCTGAGCTCTTTCCCTTCACTCTGCATTAGCCCAGTCTCCTCTCTCTCCCTCTCTTTCTCTCCCCCCTCCCACGTCTGTCTTTTTGTCAGCTCCCTTTTCTTTCTCTCTCTCTCTCTCTCTCTCTCTCTTTCTGCCCCACCGTCTCTTTCTGTCTGCTCCCTTTCTCTTTCTCTCTCTCCTCACAGCTCACCTCCTTTTCATTCTCTTTTCATTCTCCTCATCTTCAGTCACTACTTACTTTACATTGTTCTCTCTCTCTCTCTCTCTCTCTCTCTCTCTCCTCTCTGTCTGTCTCCTCAATTCAGCTGAATTCAAGTCCATTCAGCTGTCCATGCCAGCTGTACTGGCATGACAAATATCGCCAGGTATTTCCTAAACAGTCCTGACATGTCTGTGTTTATAGTATGTCTATGACTTCCTAACCCTTCCTCTCCCTCGGCTCTGTTTCTCTTTCTCTTTTTCTTCATCTCAAATCCCCCTTTCCTTTCCCCTCTAATATTCCCCCTCTTCCCACCATCTTTCTCACTCTTCTTAAATATCTCTTCTCTCATCTTGCCTTCCTCCAATATTGTTTTCCTCTCCGCTTCCTACCTTTTGCTCTCTCTCTCTCTCTCCCTTTCTCTCTCTCTCTCTCGTCCTCTCTCTCTCTCTCATTTCAGTCCTGCCCCTCCCTCCTTCTCTGCTCTTGTCTCTTGAGAAGCTATCAGATTCATGGAGTGACCTTCTCTCTGCTTTCCCATGCAGCACTTGACTCCAGCAGAGCAGAGCTGGCCTGAGTTTCCTAATCAGGATGGGTCAGTGCATGCTTATGCATGTTCTCTACTCTCAGTTGATCTTACGTACATTTGTTTGGTTTTGTGTGTGTTTCTTGAACGTTCTTGATTGTTTTTGCATGATTGCTATGGATCACACATAAATCATTGAGCGTTTTAACAACGTTCTTTAGCAATGACCGTTTTGGGAAATGGTCTGGAAACACACACACACACACACACACACACACACACACACACTGTGTAAGCCAATGAGAATACAATGTGCCTGTAACAGGTCATAGGTCAGCTATGCGACCCATGTGTAAGTGTGTTTGAGTGTTTCGTGAATGCACTTTCTGCCAAAGTAAGCAGTCCAGTGTGTATGTGTGTGTTTGTGTATGTGTGTGTGTGTGTGTGTGTGTGTGTGTGACTGCAATTCCTGCTAAGGAGGAAGCGCAGGGATTTGACCTGGGTACAGGTGAGCTCATGTAGGAGAGAAAGGTGTCAGAGGTCACTGGGGGGTGGGATTTGTAAATGTCAAAGTGACACAGGAAGCAGGTGTACACACCCAAATCAGACAGACAGACAGGCACACACACACATACACACACACACACACACACACATACGCACACACTGATGGATGTGAACAAACGTGTGCATAAAATACAAACACATTGGCTTCTGCCCACTTGAACACACACAAACACACACACACACACACACACACACACAAACCGGACCTCCGTTGGGGTAGCAGATGGTGTGTGCTTGATGAGCGTGAGGTCACAGCGTGAGCTCTTCACAGAGAGTGTGAGTGTACTTCTAAAGAATTTCCCCCACCACCACAAACACCTCCTCCTCCACCGCCACTACCACCTCTGCTCCTTCGCTCATCCCACATTCCCCTCACACACACACACACACACACACACACAACCACACACACACACACACGCACACACACATTCCGTCTCTGTCCAGAATGATACCCGCAGCTCAAGAATACACGGGTCCTGTCCAACGGCACGTCTGCCTCGCAGCGGAACGCTAGAACCGTCCAAAAATGTGTCTGCAGTCCCAGGGAACGCTTTTTAAGAGGAGCCAGCTGTTCTCACATGTGGGGGAGAACCGGCCACGTCCAAGAACAGCAATCCACCACAACTTGATGTGTGTATGTGTGTTTGTGTGTGTGTGTGCGAGAGAGAGAGAGAGCGAGAGAAAGAGAGAGAGAGAGAGAGAGAGAAAGAGTGAGCTTCTTTTCCATTGGTTTGGGTGCAATACATATATCACATTAAAGCCACACAAAGGATTGATTTTAATGTATAACAACGAGAGCTGCGCATGGAGTTCAATTCAGCATGTTTTCTCTAGCTTACACAGTCTGAATACAACATAGCACAATTACATCACTCTCTCTCTCTCTTCGCTCTTTGCTATTCTATTCTTATCTCTTCCTCCCTCAATTTCAATTTTGCAATCGCTCCTCTTCCTCTGTTGCTGCACAGGATGCTGTATTCAGTCTATCCCTTACAGTCATCTTTTTCTACCACCACTCCATCATTTTATCATTCTTACCATGTATCTACACTGACCAATCTACTCTCTTTCTCCCAGTGTTGTCTGCCTCATTTAGATTCTGATTTAGTTTGGGGTGCTGGTAGTGTAGCGGTTACGTTAGTTTCTGAGGGGGACTAGACTCTAGTCTAGATTAGTTCAGAAGTAATTGACAACTGACAAAATGCAAGATGCTTTGGATAAAAGCATCAGCTAAATGCTTTAATAATTACTAATAGTTTGTCTTCTTCTTCCTCCTTTAGTACTGGTATGGTTGGTCCTCCTTCCTCCACTTCTCAGTTCCATCTGTCCTCTCTCTCCTCTACTGTGGTCTATCCTTCCCTATTTGTGACATTTCTATTCTGGTCAGTCTGTCATTCCTTCCTATTTATAATCTGTCCGTTCTGGTCAACCCAGACTCTTTCCCTCCACATACTCTCCTCTGTTAAATCGCTCCTCTCTCCCTCCATGCTTCAGCAGGCTGTACAGTAGTCAGTCTGTCCATTTCCTTGTGCCGCACCTTTATTCTGCTATCCATCCTACAGTATTTGTGATTGGTCAGATATGTTCATCTCTCTCTCTCTCTTTCTCACACACACACACACATATTATCATTTGTACTCTCATCTCTCAGTCTCTATCTCTCTCTTTTTGCTGCGTCTTTTTTCTTGGTCAATCTATTCTTTCTTTCTATTTATATAATCTGTCTATAATACTCTCCCCATTCTCTTTCTTTTTGCATCCCCTCCTCTCTTCTCTCTGTCTCTGCTGAGGCTACTCTATCTCTCTCTGTCCTATGCCACTTCTTTTTTCAGTCAGTCTATACTTCCTATTTATAATCTACTATCTATCTGCACCTTCTTTCTATCTGTGCAATCTCTCCACTTGTCTGTCAGTCTCTACAGTGGCTAGTCTATCCCTCCCCGTGAGCAGCATCTTTATGCGGGGCAGGCGGTCCCCCGCGCCTCGGCCCGTTCTGCTCCGCTCCTCACCGCACAGGCCGTCTGTCTCTGGGCTCTCTGATCCGGCAAGTTTTGGCAGGACTCTACGCTCTAGGCTCTTCCATTCCAAAAAACTCAGCGCACAGCGCGTGCGACACGGCCACTCGCGGCGAGGATAAAGCCATCACCCGCAGCGATAATCCCCTCACGCCGGCACGAAAACCCACTGTCCGTCACGTTCGTCTGCTGTGGCAACGCACGACGGCCGAGCCAGGCCGCGCGTGCCACGCGGCTTCTCCGTCTGTCAAGTATGTGAGGAAGCGGGTTGAACCAGTGGACCCTGAGGCGAGACTGGACTAGACTGTGTGTGTGTGTGTGTGTGTGTGTGTGTGTGTGTGTGTATGAAGAGGGAGAAACACAGCCTGCACACTGGGCTGGGGCTAATAAAATAGCATGCAGGGGTTGAGGGACAGTGAATTGGTAAAGGCACTTTGGCCTAACCAGTAAGTCAAGAATACATAGACACTGTTGTATAGGTGAATTGATATGGCCACTGAGATTGATAGGAGAGATCCTGTAAGGGGATTTTAGCCTGACTGCTAGTGAGATTGAAGGCAGCAAGTAGAGACAGT
Organism: Tenualosa ilisha; assembly: GCA_015244755.2. Taxonomy (NCBI): domain Eukaryota; kingdom Metazoa; phylum Chordata; class Actinopteri; order Clupeiformes; family Clupeidae; genus Tenualosa; species Tenualosa ilisha. Next base: position 976,417 of record PYXC01002066.1, read on the forward strand.
ATTGATGTTTTGACAGGATTGGTGAGATTGAAGAGATCTTGTAGAGATGCTACAGAGGCTTTGACAGTGACTGGTGTGTTTTGAAGGGGTCAAGTCAAGCTGGAGCCGATGCTTCGGCATCGCTGTTGAGATTCGAAAGGGAGAAAAATTGACTAGTGACACGGAGGGGAGGAGAGACAGATTTGGCTGTGGTCTGACTGGTGAGATGCAGGCAGCAGGCTCATGCTGTGGACCTGGAAAACAAGGCAGTGGTGGTCAAACAGGGAAGTTGAGGGAAGAGAGATAGAGAGAGAGAGAGAGAGAGAGAGAGAGAGAGAGAAAAGGACAAAAAAGAGGGAAAGAGACTGCTAGTTCCAGGAGAAGGAAAGAAAAAGAGAGAGAGAGAGAGAAGGGGTTGAGAAGAAATGACAGTTGGAGCCATAGAAACAATAAGAAACAGGGAGGCAAAATCAAGAAGAAAATCAAAAGAAAGAGAGAAAGAGAGAGAGAGAAAGAAATAGTGAGAGAGGGAGGGTCAAACAAGAGGGACAGAGGAGATCCCAAGCTGTGTTGCTCCTTGCTACAGCTTTTTATGAGGCTTCCAAGCCTTAGCCCAATTTTACCGATAAAAAAGAAAAAGAAACACACACACACACACGCACACACACACACACGCAAATTTGTCTTCTCGGAAAAAGTGGCGAGTCATGGCAGACGGTGGCTGTCTGGGAACATGGGGTTCTCGGTTTGTTTTGGTGTGGGAGTGAAATAAAGAGCCTGCAGACTGCAGCGCCACGGCGACAGACCTTCGGCGTGTCAATGGAGAAAGCGAGAGGGCGGCCTCCACAAAAAGTACAGCCAAGAGAATTTTTGGAGGTGTGGGTTGTGTGTGTGTGTGTGTGTGTGTGTGTGTGTATGTTCCCATATCTGTGAGCATGCATGAATGTGTTTGTGTGTGTGTGTGTGTGTGCATGTGTGTGTATGTGCCCATATCTGTGTGTGTGTGTGTATGCGTGTGTGTGCATGTGCCCATTTCTGTGTCTGTACCTGTGCCTGTGTGTGTGTGTGTGTGTGTGTGTGTGTGTGTGTGTGTGTGTGTGTGTGTGTGTGTGTGTGTGATGTTGCCACTTAAAAGTTGCTTAGCCTCATTTGAAACTCAGCAGAGAGAGGGAACGAGAGAGTCAAATGTCAGCCAAGGCACACCTGTGGCCTGTCCGCTTCAACCCAGACCTCTGCATGTGGAATTGTGGGTAACCGCGCGAGGCATGGCTGCTCAGGTGCTCCGACCAACATAAACTATCATAGCAAACTCAGGGCTAAGGTTATGGTTCGCAGCATGCGTGTGTGTGTGTGTATGTGTGTGCGTGTCTATACAGTCATTTCCAGCAAAACTCAAAAGTTAAACAAAGAGCCTAGTATATGAAGCTTCTGCTACAGAATTAAATCAGTCTGCACAGCTTTAGTGTTCCTAACTCCTGCGTGGTTCATTCCTACTGAGTTACCATGTATTGACACCCCCTTTCATCTCCAGAGCAAGAATAACACAGTGGGCTGTGCTGGGGAATGATTGAGACAACCGAAAAAAGCCTCGGCCTGCTTTCAAGGACCCTGCTGGGAGACCTTGAGCCGTCAGGCCGCTTCACACACGCCGCGCGTCAACTCTGACAACTCCTCCGGTGCTCGCCACAGCGACAGCGAAGAGCCAGGTGCATCTTTCATGTTTGGCACCACACAGAAACTGTGTGTATGTGTGTGTTGTGGAACCTGTGTGTGTATGTGTGTGTTTTGCAGAACCTGTTCAAAGACACACACACTCTGCTCTGCAAACGTGTGCGGCGGCTCTCCGTTCATTGTAACCCATCAACACAGATTAACCCCCTCAGTCTGACGGCATGGTGTGTGTGTGTGTGTGTGTGTGCGTGTGTGTGTATGTGTGTGCAGCTGGGAGAGATTATGGGGGGGCATTCTTCAGGGTGGAATCGGAGCGGCTCTTCCTGCCTGCCTGTACAGACAGCTCTTCTGTCCTCTTCTCAAGAGCGTCACAGCGGGAACCGTCTGCTGATGTTTCGGCTCTGCCTTTATGACCTGAGGCAAGCCATGCTGGAGGGGAGCCTTCACTGCACAGAGGATTTCATAAAGGATACATTTGGAATCAGCTGGAGCATTCTCCACTTCTGCTTTTGTTGGTGTAGTACATTGCGCTACAATTTGAAGTCATCTGTGCTTATAGCTCATAAACTGGGTTTTAACTGCGCAAAGTGGAAACCAGTGCAGTGGTTTTCAGTAAATGCTGACATTTTCACAGCCTTGATATTACTGCATATCATTCATAACTAGAACTGCACACTGGACTTTATGAGTCACAGTTATGATAATTGTTATGTCTATGGTTATGACAGAGATGGGGTTCTAAACTATCTTTGGTTATGATTAAATTTTTTAGCAGATGATTTTATCCAAAAGAACTAACAAACATATTACAGTGACAGTTTGATTATTACAGTTAGAATAACATCACAAATGCCAAATTATATGACTGACTTAGAACTGGAGTTAGAAGAAGAGCTGAACTAAGTTTTTAAACTGTTGTTGCTAACTTGTCGCTACCGTAGCCTGATGGTATAATCATCAGCATTGTGACAGCAACAATCAATACTGTCTAGAAACCTCCCTGATCAACTTCAGTGCAGCTTTCTATTTGGATCAGACCCACATGCCCTAAGTGTGAATTCAATTCCAAACAAGGGAGCGTTTCTCATCGGCCCAGTAAGACAAACCAGCTGCGTTTTTGAAAGATTCAAATGAAAGGGAGGAAGGGAGGGGCTCATGTAATGTTGATGCCTGTGCCTTTGAGCATCGCCACGGATACCGCACGGGCGGGCGGATCCTTCAAATTGAATATTTTATCACCCCGCGTGTACAATGCACACACACACACACACACACACACAGGCACACACACACTCTCACTCCTGGTGGTGCTGATCAAACAGAAAGCGATACCACACAGCAGAGTGGAGATGTTGAGAACAGAGGAAGTTTGTAAGGGGATACGTTTCACATTTGTATACTTCAAAGACACTGCGGAGTGTTATCTGCGCTGCAGCGCTCAGGCGCGCCGGAGGATCTCTTACGCCAATCAGTGGAAATCTCTGGGAATGCGTCTGTAGCGCACCTACTGAGCTTACCACACCAGGGGATGGGAGAACACAGCACACCTGAGCACAGCGCCGATGGAACTGGAGCATGGCAATGAGCAGAAGGAGCTAAAGTCTCCATAATACATTCGGATAGTCAGAAGTCCGAGACTCGGAAATGTCCTCGAGGTGTTTGAATCCATCCAGCAGTCATTTCCTAATCTCCCTATTTCTCTCTCTCTCTCCTTCTTACTTCCTGTCTCTTTTTACTGTCTTGTTTGAAGAAAGATAAGAAAGCCCAAAATTATGTAATTAGAAAAATACTGTATTCTAGTGTATGTGCATAGAGCAGACTATCATTAAGTTATTAAGTACTGCCAATACGATAAGACGTCTGGGATTTGTCTCAGTGTGTCACTCCAACACAAGTCAAAGCAACACAGATCAATACCATACAGACACCTGACACAGACAGACAAGACACACACAAAGAACATTATTAAAAGTAAGAGGTGAGGTAAGGGCGTAGACATGGTGTATACATCTACTGGCATTGCCATATTAGAAACAATTGGCCCACATTCAAATTCCAAACTCTGTGCCGTGCACTCCTATCTCTGTGGACAAATAATCTCTTCAAAATACCCAAATCCCACTCACATTTGATCTTAACTCTATGCAGTATGTAGCATATGCATGTTGTAACTTTTACTCCGACTCCGAAAGATGCCTCACAATCCCACTGATGTTTTGAGTTTATGTGGAAAAGTTCATCAGAAGTCAGCTCTGACGTAACTGTAACTATTAACTGAACTGATGCGCTGTGCAAAAGTTAACTTAAGACTTGCGTTGACTTTGGAACATCGCGACTCTGCAGCCCACTCCTGTGACAAATACGTGCTGTAAACAATCTCTGCTTTCACGCTGAAAAACTTTGTCTTTCTCCGCGGCTTTCAAGAGATAAAGCGCAGAGCCCCCGTGGGCGTATCGATGGCGACCCAGCTGGGCCTACATCAGCGAGAAACAGCAGGTTGTATTGTTCTGTGTTTTTAAATTGAGTTTTAATCCCACGACTGAAGCGAGTCATTAAAACAGATGGAGACTGAGATGTGGTCCTGTTGAAGGCTGCCGCCTTCTTACGTCCTACAGTGCACAAAGGCACCTCCTACTAACCACAGCACTTAAGAATACACCAGCGGAAGCCACTAAGAACAAAGTATGTGTCTGAATATGTGTGTGAAAGCACGTGTGTGTATACGTGAGTGTGTGTGTGTGTGTGTGCGTGCATTTGTGTGTACAGTCTGTGTGTGTGTGTGTGTGTGTGTGTGTGTGTGTGTGTGTGTGTGTGTGTATGTGTGCGTGCATTTGTGTGTACAGTCTGTGTGTGTGTGTGTATGTGCGTGTGCATTTGTGTGTACAGTCTGTGTGTGTGTGTGTGTGTGTGTGTTTGTGCATGTGTGTGTGTGTTTGTGTTTGTATGTGTGTGTGTGTGATTGAGTGACAGGTACTCACACTCCCTGTGGTGCCCAGGGACAGGTGGTTCATCTGCTGGGTGAGGGGCCCCATCATGCTGGCTGGCTGCATGGACATGGTGTGGTCCATGGCTGGCGTGATCACTGCACCCTGAGCAGCAGACGAGGAGGAAGAGAGGAAGAGAGAGGAGAGATGGTGGCGAAGAAAGAATAGAATAGAAGAGGAGAGGAGAAGAGGAACAGGGAGACGGGTGAGAGATGGATTGTGGAGAGGACAGCAAGACAGAGGAGAACAGTGAAGAAAGAAAGGTAAAGAAAGAGGAGAGGAAAAAAGGGAAGAGGGGGGACGTGGAGTGGAGAGGGGTGATTAGGAGAAAAAGAGGACAGAAGAGAACAAGAGAGGAGAGAGGAAACCAGAGGAGTGGAGATAAGAGGATAAGAGAGAAGTGGGGGAGGGAATCCAAGTGGTGAGGAGAGAACAAGAGTAGAATCAGGGAAGGAAAGTGTGGAAATGATAGCATGGGAATCAATAGATAGACAGGAATAGGAGACGAGAAAAGAGATAGAGTGCAATGAATAGCAGAAAGACAAGCAAAATGATTAAAGGGAAAAAAGGAGGAGTAGAAATGAAATGATGAAAATGTGAATGAAAGAATGAAAAGAATGATGAGGACGAGCGGGAAGGAAGGGGGAGAGTAGATGAGAAGAAAAGAGGAGAGAGGAGAGGAGATAGAGGGAAAAAGATGGGGACATGTTAGTGCATCTGTGAGTAAACACAGTTCAAAGCTGACAGTAGGGTGCCAGGAAATCACTGATGTCTGTCTCAGTTATCTGTTTGCTAAAGCAGAAGCCCCCACCTCCCCCCAACACACACACACATACACACACACACACACACACACACACAAGAAAGCTGACGCCACTCAGTCTCAACACCAGGAACTGTGCATAGCAACCACTGATTTACATTATTGAGACAGAGACACTGATAAACACACTGGGCCGGTACAGTTTTGAGTGGATTCTAGTATAAGGTTAGTGCTGAGGTAAAGGATCAAACAACCCTTTTTGTTTAAAAGAGATTTCATCTAGAATGTGAAGAATTACAACAAGACACTTGTCAGTGTCAGTGTGAGAGCCATTGTGTGTGTTGTCTGTGTGTGAACCAATGTTCCTGAGGTGTGATGACTAAATAACAACAATGCTAATGGAAGTTAGCACCACTCAGTTTCAACATGAGGAGCTGTGTACCAGGGCGCTAATTGGTTTCCATAATGGTGACAGAGACACAGGTAAACAAACCCAACTGGCCTATAAAGTGCTCTTCTTTCAAACAAGACCTTCCCGAATATCTCTATGCAAACATGTCCCCCCGAGTGCATCTAAACACAGCTTTGAGTCAACTTCAATATCAATTTCATACTCAGGTGATGGATCAAGCAATTGATGTTTTAAAAGAAAAGGTATCATCTTTAAAACAAACAAAAAACAAACAG
>PYXC01002066.1:987500-990000 GCA_015244755.2 Tenualosa ilisha
CTTGCGTCACAGTCACTGCTGTTACCTTTTTCTCTCTATCGCTCTGTCTTTTCTTCTCTTCCTGTCTTCCGTCCCTATGCGATGCCACTTTATCCCGCTTCTTTACCCTTGAGATGTTTGCACCCCTTCAGACTGTACTCATCTGTGGCTGGCAGCATAGGTTTGTGTGTGTGTGTGTGTGTGTGTGTGTGTGTGTGTGTGTGTGTACATTAGAGTGTTTGTATACATGAGTCTGTGAGCGTATTTGTGTGTGTCTGTACATGTGAGTGTGTTTTTGTATACGTGTGTGTCTGTGTGTACTGCATCTTTGTGTGTGTGTGTGTTTTTGTGTGTGTATTTGTACACAGCTCCTCCCATGAGGTTGAGTCATGTAGATCAGAGGCAGCTCTTGTTTTTTGGGAAGTTTTCGCCAGCGGTGGTCGCCATGACAGCGGGACATCAAAATAGGCCCCTGCGGGGTCGCTGCAGCGCTTGTGTTGGAATCCGTGTGGGACGGGACGTGGGATACAGAGCGATTCTGGGAATTCTTTGGATCTCGGAAGAGCACAGTAACGCAACGCACTGCAGCTGGCTCAGGCAGACAGGGACTCAATTACTAGTGTAGATGGGCACGTCCGCCAGAGGAATGAATGCAACACAGGGTTGAAACAGATGAATGAAACAGGGGAGAAATAACTCTAAACTGAAACTGTCAAGACAAACACACGCACACACACACACACACACACACGCACACACACAGATACGCACACAGACACACACACACAACACACAACACGGGAGAAAGAGGGAGTGAGAATAAGAGAGAGAAAATGGGACAGAGGGTAAATCTGTGTGTGTGTGTGTGTGTGTGTGTGTGTGTGTGTGTGTGTGTGCGTGGGTTTGTGTGTCTGCTGCTGCTTTGCCAAACTGCTCCGAAAGACTCCACAACATCCCTCACCCCCACCCATGAATGAGGCATCACATGACATCTAACTAAATAGTCAGAGAGATTTGGAAAGAGTCGAGGCAAACTCACATGTGTGTGTTTGTATGTGTCTGAGTGTTTGTGTGTGTGTCTGTATATGTATATGTCTGTATGTGTATGTGTATGTGTGTGTGTGAGTGTGTGTGTGTGTGTGTGTGTGTGTATCTGTGCCCATGAGGACTGAGGGCTCATCCAGCTCTTTCAATGCAAACCTCACCCATGGCCTCCTGCCTCTCTCCTTGCCAGAAGCTTGATTCTCTCTCTCTCTTTTCCTCTCTCTCTCTCTCTCTCTCTCTCTCTCTCTCTCTCTCTCTCTCTAGGGGCGTCTGGCATCCCCTAGCCACTGGGAGGCCCAGAGCCCAGAGGGCCACTTGTGCCACTGAGAGGATAATTAATTTTAAACGAATACGATAATGAATTTTTTAAGTTGGGAGTAGTGGTGTGTGGGCTGGGTGTGAGGCTAGCGTCTTTACACATACACACACACACACACATGCGCACAAACACACACACACATACACACACACACATAGAGACACACATAGACACACACATACCCACACACACTCTCACACACAATCAGCTTGCTAAAGGAAGCAAAGTGTGTGTGTGTGTGTGTGTGTGTCTGTGTCTGTGTGAAAGAGAGAGAGAGAGAGAGAGAAACAGGTAGGTTTCTGTCCCAGAATGTGTAAAAGCCTGGCTCTTGTTTGAGTGTGAACTGAGATGCAGCTGTACCTGAGCCAGGTTGGCAGCAACATCACTACCCAGCAGCCGAGGAGCACACATCTATAGGGAACACAGTAGAGAGAGAGAGAGAACGAGGGCAGAAAAGAGAGAGAGAGAGAGAGAGCGAAAGAGAGAGAATGAAAGAGAGAGAGTGAAAGAGAGAGAGTGAGAGAGGATAAGTTGAGATAGAGGTGGAGAGGAAAGGCAAGAGAAGAAGACTTTGGAGGACAAATGTAGGTTGCTGGGCAAAACATTAGACGAACGATCTGGAAAACCCAGAAAAAAACAAGCGTGTGAGAAGCCTCACTGCAGAGGAAAAGAAACAAAAAAAAAGGTTGAAAAAAGAAAGCTTATGGAAGAGTGGAGTGTATTTCTGTGGCATGCTGCTTTTCCCCCCGGTTCCAGGAATAATAGCTGTAGCGCTTTGTGCTATAGCTGTGTTCTCAGTCTCTAAACTCTAAACACAGTGCTTAGGCCCTCAGCGGTGTTTGTTTGTGTGTGTGTGTGTGTGTGTGTGTGTGTGTGTGTGTGTGTTGTGTGAGCGTCGGCTAAGCGTGGCCATGCCTGTCAAACTCAATCTAACTGTACGAACAACACCATCAGTCGACTCCCTCAGTTCCAGTTCATTCCCAGCACACACACACACACGCATGCACACACACACACCAAAACTCACACACATAGAAAAACTGATACGAGATGGAAAAATAGCAAACATCAGCTCTCATTTCTCATAAAGCATTTAGCCTTCAAAGCAATGTCGCATCACTCACTCTTTCTTCTCATCTCTTCTTTTCATATCTCAGT
>PYXC01002066.1:992500-1015000 GCA_015244755.2 Tenualosa ilisha
GAGGAGAGGCCTGTTCTCTGGGCTGTTGTAGGGGAGACTCGAATGGCAACAACAGGTAAGCAAACAAGTGAAGTAAACAGGCAAAGCATCAAGCTCCTTTGACCATGCATGAACTGCAGATAATAGGAAATAGAATTCCAATAATGAAACAGCATGGCCGAGATCCTGAGTGTAAACACGACCGAGTCGGTGCAATGCTCCAACACACCGCACAATAGGTTTTTTCAGTCATAAGTGACCGGCTTTGTTAGCAGCCTGTTACATAGCACATTGCCCCATCATGACATTAGAAACCTGAAGTGTAAGAAGAGGTGGGTAACCAGGCTCTAGAGAGTACAAATCAAACCAAGATATTTATTCCAACTGTTCACTGAATCAACCTATTCTAATATAAAAAAAAAAAACAAACAAAAAACTTTTCATCCAGGTAGATGAGTGGATTAGTGGAATTAGAAAGCGTAGCTAAGCACACACATCCAGGTTTAAAAAATCTGGGTGCTGGACCACAAAAAAGCCTAAGTTTATCTTTATCCAAACGGATAAAGTCTACAACAACAACATTCTGCTTCCCTCAATTTTTTCGTTTGTTTTACTTTTATTTGTTGCGTTTTGAGCATGCTCCTTTCATCAGAGGGTGTAAGTCTTGGTGGGTAACCCAGCTTCAGAGATCAAAGGTGCTGTCCACATATTTATCCCAACTGTTCACTGAACTAGTCCATTCTAATAAGCACAACTCCTCAGCCAGGTAGATGAGTGAATTAGTGGAACAGGTAGAAGCAGAACATGGCAGGACTTTTACTCTCTGAGGCTGGGGTTACCCACCTCTGGATGTAAGTAGTATTCTCTCTGTTTGGTAGCGCAGCGCAGGTTCACTTCCTGTCAACCCAGAGAATTGAGGAGGGAAAGAAACCTTGGATGTCCATCAAGAAGTGGAAATACCCACAGTGACCTGGCCAGCTCTTTAAATACAAAAGCGGTTTTAAAAGCGCTTTTGGCAAACAGTTCCCAGCCGCCTTCACTGTTGGAGTTCAACCCCCTCAGCTTCGGCGTGCAAGATGATTGATGGGCAGGGACACAGGTTTATTGGTGACTGTAACAGAGCCGGACTGGACTGAATTTTGAGTTGTTTACCACAGGCCCTGGACGAGTCCCCAAGACAATGTTTTGTTCTCAGAGCATCTATTTCGGAGAGATTTTTTAAAACTTGTGTAATGTGTTATGTGGTCCCCAAAGCAGGTCTGTGAGGGAACAGAGAACAATGAAAAGTCTGCAGTAAAGGAGGTGCTTGCAGATGAATCATCTGAACAGTGTCAAGCTGAGAAAAATGACAAATAGCACATTTCCATTATAATGACTTTTCTGCTTGTGTTCGAGAGTCTGGATAATAACGTTATCATAACGTTGATGTTCCAGTGGCAGAAATAATAGGTAGGTAGGTTAGGGTAGGTAGGGTAGTGCAAGTGTAGGTGTGTGCCTGTGTGTGTGTGTGTGTGTGTGTGTGTGTGTGTGTGTGTGTGTGTGTGTGTGTGTGTGTGTTTGTGCTTGGTAATGAAGATGAATGTGGTGATAAAAACTTAATATGATATTTGCAGTAAAGATGGGAAACCCAGCTGCCACTCTGTCTGTCAGGAACTGGAAGGGTGCTGAATCATGGGGCGATCCAGCCAGGACTCATAAACACACACACACACACACACACACACACACACACACACACACACACACACACCACACGCACACCATCTCTCTTCTCTTCACTATCATACAAATAACAAATATAAACATAATTTGTCTCTCTTTCTTTCACTAGCACACACCCAAAGTATGTATAAGCAAAAACCCAGAGTCTTATTCAAATCAAAGTAAACACACAACACACCCCAACACACACCCCAACACACACACACACACACACACACACACACACACACACACACACACACACACAGCAGACAAATAGTATGGTTTGGCTTGTTATGTGTGGAAGCAGGAGATACACACACATTTATGTATATATACACACATACCCAAGGATTCGCGTGCATACACACACTGGTATTTTGTGAAGTTCTCTCCTACCCACGCTAGCACACTTACATTAACACACGCGCAAGCACACACACACACACAAACACACACACACGCATGCATGCACGCACGCACACACACACCCTCTCTTTTGCTCTCTCCCTCTCACCCAGAGTCGGTGGAGAGTTCAGCCAGAGCCCATAAACTCTGTGTGTTCCCCAAGCAGAAACACGTGTGTGCACTCCAGTCGAGAGGCTGCCGCAGCAGCCCCATTCAGCGCTCAAAGCCCATTACAACATTATTTCCCACAATTTAGACCGTAATGGTGCCAGCCATTAGCTATTACAAAATTTGTCTGGTATGGCTGTACATGTGTGTGTGTGTGTGTGTGTGTGCGTGTGTTTCTGTGCATGTGGTTATGTGTGTGTGCTTAAGTGTGTGTATATGTGTGTGTGTGTGTGTGTGTGTGTGTGTGTGCATATGTGTGTATATATGTGTGTGTGTGTGTGCATAAGTGTGTGTATATGGGTGTGTGTGTGTGCGCGCATGTGAACGTGCCACAAAACAACCACTCTAAGTGCTTTTTCCAAAGGCACAGCGTACTTTTCCAATACTCAGCTATTGATGCTAAAAATATGCAGTTACAGCGAGGTCACTCTGCCTCCCTCTCCCTCTCTCTGGACCGTAAACAACCTCAAGAATCCTTGGTTTTAAAATGAAGACTCTCAATCCAGTGGGTGGAGAGGGTGTGTCTCATACCAACACTGTGTGTATGTGTGTGTGATGTGTGTGTGTGTGTGTGTGTGTTTGTGTGTGTGAAGCCTTTGGAACACTATCATAACAGAAACGAGCTACACCTCCTCACAAACGTCAGCACCCAGGCTACTATCTCTATGGTATGATGATGCCAGTTCTCTTGGATGCAACCACTACATGTAGGGGTGAGGCCTCTGCTCAAGCTTATCTGGAAGGTGGCCCTCCAGATGGCAAAGGCACAGAAGAAACCCTCACATGCCCTTATGTGGTAGAGTCCACCAAAACAGATAAATAGTCACTGACTAAATCCTAATGCGTCCCCTACAAGCCCTAAGACTTGAGTTCTCAAAGAGTTGAAGTAATATACAAAACTGGCACTCTCATTTCGCAGTGCACAGCAGGCCTCTGACAGGCCAGGTGTTGCTCGAGGTTGGGAGGCTGGCAATCCCGGCTCCTCATTTCTTTCTTTATATATTTTTATCATCTGAGACTTATTTGGCCCGTGATCTGGACACTGTGTGAAGTGCAATTAATTCAGAGAGCATTAAAGACAGGAGCGGCTGGCTTATGGCTATCAGATGCCAGCTGATTTGGCAGGGGGGACATGAAGGATCAGGTCTGGTTTAGTTGTGCCAGATTCGGGCCAAACGAGGTCCGGATGTGTTCTATATCACTTCAGCCAGCATCGCAGACACAACAGTCTGTCTGAAATGGAGGAAACCCTGCCTTCTAAAAAGTAGTATGTGTCTTAGAAGATGTTGATGCATGTAAAATAAAACAGAATAAAAATGCTTAAAATTCCGCTGTCGTATCACTGAATTTTGAAAGCAGTGTAGAGGTATCCTTTACGCTGCCTTCAATTAGACAACAATGTCAACGACAACAACAAAAAAAATACGTAGAGAATGACAGATGGTGTTGATTTTCTTCCTAGGTCATCCAAAACAGTGTTCACAGCTGGCACCTTGACGCAGCTATCCTTGTGATTTGTTAGATAGTTCAAGTCAACTCAATCTCTGTTTCATCCAGAGCCAGATTCTGTCAAAAAGCTTAGTTTCTAAGTCTATTGTTTCTAAAGGAACATCCAGGTGTGATGATAGACAGCCAACTTTATTTTAGCAACGTCACCAGGCAATGTTTCTCAAAAAAACATATTTTGGTGATCTGACATTAATTACTGGCAACACATCTCTCTGGCAACATCAATCCATAGTGAGCGACATGTCAACAATGGTACAGACGGAGCACTAGTGGCCAGTCAAGTGATTTCAGGGCAACACCTGATGTTGACCCGACATCTAACCACAGTGACGGTACAGACACACTAGGCAATGGCTTTTTAAATATATTTTGAGTACATTTACAGGCAATGAGTGGGAGAGAGAGGTGGGTGAAGGATCAGGCAATGACCGATTTCGAACCCAGGTATAAGGTACGGGTGCCTTAGCCCACTGTGCCACAGTGCCCCCCACAGCGGGCAATATTTTGGGCAGGTAGTGCTGGGTAGTGTTGCTGAGTGATAGTGACTAATGCCCACTGTAGTCTGGCACCTGTATTTTTTGTTTTGCCAAATTCAATAATTGGCGGACAGCCTCCTTAATCATATACGAAGAAAACATCAGTCATGTGATTTCCTGGCAAGTCTGCTTTAGAAGTAACTCTAAATAAATCATCACTCATAAGCTCTGGTCTGGCCAAATCCAGGGCAAGTTTGTTCTGTGCCGATACAGCTTTTGGCCAGGGCGAATTCTGAAGATCACAGACACAATGGGGAGGCAGGTTTCCAGGGCAGAGATTAGGTCTCTCAGTACGCCGGGCCCCCGCATTACGTCCAGAATGAAGAATCTCTTCTGGACAGAGAGGAGTCTAGGCCAAGGTGAAAGAAATCAAAGTCTGGGAAGCTGGCCCATAATGGTTAAGACTGCTGAGTCTGAGTCTATGCTTTGTGTATCCAACTTGACCTGGTTGTAGCTCTATGTGGGGCTTTTGTGATGGTGAGATCATAGATGCTGGCCTTGAGTAAGCCCCCACATGTGTAAGATGATGGTTCTCAGCACACAGCTCTGGTAGCTGTTCTTGGGCTCTGATGGAACTGTGCAAAGGTCAAAGTTCATTGAGTTGCTATCTGTGGAAGCCAAGAGCTGCAGATGTTTGTTGTTCTGGTCTAAATCTCAGGAGGAGCAATAATATTTATAAGACAAGATTAAGGCAGAAAAGAATCCAAAAATACAAAGTAACCCCAACAAAAAGTAACCCCCACCCCAGAAATAAAAAATAAAGTTTGGCTTATTTGGCAAATTTGGAGAGTCCCATTTGACATTTGAACAAAAAAAAAAAATAGCAAATAGTTCAAACACAACAAACTGCCAACTGGCATCATGTGTAAATGAACAGGGAAGTACTTACTGTTGGTTGCATAACGTACTGTTGATGAGGCATCCATGATGTACTCTGGACCTGTGGAAAGAGATCAAGCGAGGAGTCAATGGACCAGCCATGCTTTTGCAGTCCCCCTAAAAGTCCCCCGCCATTTCATCCCGCATTACTCGAAGCATTGCGTCACCCCAAAATTACTTGCCCCATTTCCCTTCATAATTGCCGTACTTACTACCGCGCAAATCACTCTGCCTTGCAGTGCATGACACAATTATGGCTGGTTCACTTGTCTTGACATGAATCGTGCAGCTACATAGTGTTTTGACCGCCTGAAAGAGGAAGGGAGAGGGAAGTCCAGCCAGTTCAGTTGGATGCTTGTAAATCAGTAGGAACTCATGGGGATAAAGACTCTTGAGTGTTGCTTTCACATGCTAATAAACACTCAGCAAGGGCCAAAAAGACTTGACTCTGCTGTAGCGACAATATCAAGCTGTCACGGAGTGAAAGCAATTTTCTCCCCCACTTTACTCCCTTCGCTAACTCCCGTCTGGAGGGGCGGGGGGAGAAAAAAAATCAGTCAGAGGACAAAAACGAGAGACGTGTGCGTATAATCCTCTCATTTTCAAAGTCCTCTCGCTCCGATCAACCTCCTCTCCCTGACACACACACACACACACACACATACACACAAACACTTTCACACACAAAGCCTTCCCCTCGCCCATCACCCTTTACCAAATCCAATTAGGGAGAATTTCCCACTCACAACAATTACACACACTTGTTCTATTGGAACAAGGCGCATGGACACACCACTCAGACGTGCTCGAGGGTCTGTGTGTGTGTGTGCGTGTGTGTGTGAGTGGTGGGGCAAACCACCCACACACACTCATAGGCAAATGCTATGCAAACAGACATCTCCTCTGTTCTCTCCGTCTGGTCTTGGTGCTGACCGTCCGACTGGAGCTCGTCTAAACAAAACAAACACGTCGGGATCCTCTCGGTAAGCTCCAATATCCTTCCCACGAGTCCTCCTCAGGGCAGGGGAAATGGACCAGAGCGGCCTCCTATGGCCCATACCCACACACACACACACACACACACACACACACACGAAACACACATGTGCTAATATGCGCATCACATTAACACACACACACACACACGCACACTCTCATGTGATGCTCTTGTATAACTGCCACTCTGTGTGTGGCCTCATCATCTACACAATGACTCATGCTTGCTACACACAGACAGACAAACACACACACACACACATACACACACACACACACACACACGCACACACACACAGAAACTCAATTGCCTGAAACCAAGCAATTGTTTTCCTTTAAATAGGGAGGATTTTGTCTGGTCGGGGCAAAACAAGCTTTGATTTCCCTCGGTTTGAATGATGGCGAGCCACTCAAGATCCACTTCAGCAGTCGAAAATGCAACAGAGCAGTTAGGACGCTAGCGAACACAACTCAGATGGCGCTCAGCAACAACATTAACCCTTGACTCCATCTTGTTTACTCCCTTAATAAAGCTCATGCTTCCTGTTAAGGGCTTGAGCTTGTTTCCTGTAATGCCATGGATCTGTTTTCCCTTTCGCACCCCTCCCCCCCTAAAACCAAGATGTATCTCTGGGACTGACAGAGGGCCATATGAAATATATATTTTAATACTTTACACGTTCATCATAGCAACGTCTTTCTTTCACAGATACCTCAAAGCTTTAAGCATTTCTCAAGAGAAAGAAGACCAATGAATATTACACCCCCCCTCCATCTGTCTTTCAGATGAAGACTTCGGGTTTTCAGCCTGTCGAGAGTGAGCTCTCTCCCGAGTTCCCCGGCAGGTATTGTATTATATTACGTCTTACTTCCCCCCCGACCGCCATTTTATCATCCTTCATTAGACGCCGTCGTTTCTCCCGCGCTCGTTTTTCGGATGATAAAAGTCTTTCCTGTTTGTGCCTCGAGGCTCTTCTACAAGCCTCTCCCCCTCCTCTTCCGCCGCCACCATCACACACACACACACACACACACACACACACACACACACACACACTTCCTCCTTCTATCCACCCCCACCTCCTCTGCCGTTCCCCCGTCTTCTCTTCCCTTTGTTCTTGGCGGGAAGATGAAGGACTAACCTTGCTGCGCTCGTCTCTCTCGCCTGAAGGGCAATATTACAGGAGGAAGCGGCGGCCGATATTGAAACAGTGAGGATTAATATTCCTCAAAAGCCCGTCCTCCATTGTTTTTGATAAATCAATTTGGGAAGCCTTTCAGGGCCGCTGCTGTGTGTGTGTGTGTGTGTGTGGAGATGGAGGGTGTGTATAGAGGGTGTGTATGGTGGGGGGGGTGGGTGGTATAGGATTAGCTTCTGGGTGGCTGGACCTGAGTTTTAATCAGACGCTTCTCAAAGTCGTACGTGTCAACCTCCCCTCCGATCGAAGCACAGGCCCCGTCATCTCTCTCTCTCTCTCTCTCCTATCTCTCTCTATCTCTCTCCATCTCCCTTTAACTCTTTCTCTCTTTCTCTCTCTCCGTGTTTCACTTTCCATCACTTATTCTGTCACTTTCTTTCATCACCCTTTCATCTATGTTTTCTCAGCCATCTTCTGTTTTGCTTTTCCCTCTTTTACTTGCCCTCCTCTTCTATTTCTACTCCTGTATGTGATGCCTCTGACACTTCCCCTTTCATGCTCTTTTTCCCACTTCAATCTAGCCCATGTACACACACACACACACACACACACACACACACACGCTTAATCAATCCAGGTACTAAACTAGCTTGTGAGCTGATAAGGGTGTATGAAAGTGCACACCTGCCCTTCTGTGATGCTCCTGTGAAAAGCATCCGGTGTGTCTATATGCATGTATGTATGAGTGTGTGTGTGTGTGTGTGTGTGTGTGTGTGTGTGTGTCTTTGAACGGCATAGCCAACGGCTTTTTACACCCCTCATTTTCACAGGCGTTTGATGCTCCATTTCATTGCATTCGAAGGTGGTGTGTGTATGTGTGTTTGTGTGTTTGTCTGTGTGTGTGTGTGTGTGTGTGTAGAACTGATTTATATCAGATGATACAACACAGATAGGGGGTAGGTCCTTGCACCTGCCCTCCCCCCCAGTACTATTAAAAGGCAATTGCTGGCAGTGGAAGACCCTTTTCATTTCATTCTACAGCTTTAAACTCAATTCCCCTTTGTAAGTCAATACAGGGGAGCCAGAGAGAAGGGCCGTGTGTCACCCAGAGTAAACAAACGCTACCTGCTGGCATTTGGAATAGACAGCACCGAGCAGAGAGGAAAGAACAAGGGCCACGAAGATCATATTCACTAGACACATACAGACACACACACACACACACACACACACACACGTCCTTAATTTCAACCCAACCCAACACATGCACTGCACTATAACCGCAGTCCTGAACAGCTTAGGACACTCTTTCCCTTTTTTTTCTTACTATTCAACTTTTTAGCATAGTTCTCTTTCACATTAATTCATTCACACACACACACACACACACACACAAAATTACCCACATATGGCCAATCTGTTCTCTGCTCTTACCTGATATGTGGAGACAGGTGAAGCAGCGATGAAGGGTGTGATGGACGTCTGTGCAATCATACGATTCGTGGCAATACTGTAAGGTGGGGAGTAGAACCTAGAGAAAGAGAGAGAAAGAAAGAGAGAGAGAGAGAGAGAGAGAGGTATATTAATACTAATATATCAATACAAAAATAGCACAGATATAACATGTTTATAGCAATGTAATAAGATAAATGTACTGTCCAGTAAGAGGTTCCACATTCATATGGCCTCTTTACTGACACCCATGCATTAACAATGGACAGCAAACACATGGCGAGCACATCCCTGCTTCTGTTTTGTGTCAGCGAGCGAAAACGTATCATCGTGAGTGCTCCATCCATCTCTGCCTACAGTTAACATGGCACTTGAAAGGGGAAACAGAACTCTCGATGAGGTCCACTGTGACAGGGCCTCTGTTCTTATGTTCCCCCCCTGCTGAGGGATGAGCTGTGCCTGGGGTGCTCTGCTCTGTCTCTGCCTTTGTGTGTGTATGTGTGTGTGTTTGTGTGTGTGTGTGTGTGTGTGTGTGTGTGTGTGTGAGAGAGAGAGAGAGAGAGAGAGAGAGAGAGGAAGGGAGAGAGGGAGAGAGAGAGAAAGAGAGAGTGAGAAAGCATGTGTGATGAAAGGAAAAAAAAAAACAGATGTGTACACACACGTGTATTTATGTGTGTGTGTATGTGTGTGTGTGTGTGTGTATCCATATGAAAGCTGGAGTTAGTGTGCCCTGCTCTATCTTTGCTGCTCAGCCTGTGTCTGTCTGATCTGCTGAGCTCTTCCTGTGATGTGGTGTCAGGAGAGAGAGGCACTGCCAACTCTAACAGCAGCTCAACACACACACACACACACACACACACACACATACTCTCTCTCTCGCGCACGCGCATACACACACACACACATGCATACATGCACTTTAATGTGTGACTAATGTGTAATGTGTGTGTTCTCTCCAAATTGTGTGAGAATGCACAGAATGACAGTCACACACATGCCTCTGATGAACACACACACAAACACATACACACACACACACACACTCTCTCTCTCTCTCTCTCTCACACACACACACACACAGAGCTGGAAATAGTACAAACACTCCTGGTGATGAACGTCTGGACACACTTCATGTTGGCATGACTGCACACACACATGAGCACAGGCAACACACGCTGCAGTTAGCAACAGTCAGAGGATTATGAACACATGGGCACGCGTACATACACACACACACACACACACACACACACACACACACACACACACACACACACACACACACACACACACAAAGGATTAATCCCTGGAAAACCAACACACACGCATAAAACACAATGCCAAACTCTTCCCTCGCAAACACACACACACAAACATACTGACCAACAACCACCTCCCGCCCACCTACACACACACACACACACAGAGTGGAGTGCATATGATTGTTACTGTTGATCTGCTGTGCTCTCACCTCCTCCTCTCTCCTCCCCCGGGGGACATGACACCCCTCACCCTGAGCTCTATATTATTTCATCTGGATGCAGCGGGCTGTGCAGTGCGGCGTACGCTATGGTGAGGTATGGTGATATTGTGCTTTGGAGAGCGCATAAAAGTTTCATGGACCATCTTATGGGCTTGCCGATTGAAAAGTCTGGATTTATCGTATCAAATTGAGCTCTGACATTGTGTAAAATGGGTCCCCTGTCTGAGGTGTGTGTGGGTGTGTGTGTATGTCTGTGTGTGTGTGTGTGTGTGTATAGACTGTATCTATATGGGCGGAGGAGAACAGTGTGGCGGTGCGCTTTTCGTAGCCTTGGCCTGACAGACGAGGGGGATATCAGTACAAAGATGCGGCGGAGGAAGAAAAGTCAATGCATTTAAACAAGGCTATTCCAGGAGACGTGAGAGAAAGAGAGAAAGAGAGAGAAAGAGATGAAGATGAAGAGGTGGAGAGAGAGAGCAAAAGAGATTGTGTTAGTTAAAGTAAATAGAGAAAGAGAAGGAGGAGTAAGAGAGATGGACAGAAAGCAAGAAAGCAGAAAGTAAAAGCAAGAGAGACAGATATAGAGAAAGAGTGCAAGATGGAAAGACAAAAGTAGAAGAACGGCTGCTTTTATAACATAATATATGACATTCTCTCTCTCTCTCTCTCTCTCTCTCTCTCTCTTTCTCTGTCTCTCTCTTTGTGCCTTGTGTTTGCCAGGAAGTGACATGAATGAACAAGGGATAGATGAACAAACGAGAGGAAAAAAAGAGTGAGAATCTTTTAATCGACTCTTCTTCAGCGTGGCTAAAATTAATTTCAGTTCATCTGGGTCAGCTTTGTACATAATGTCAATTTTAGTAGCTGTACTCCTGATATTTCAATTTGTCTTAAAAATGGAACAACCGGAGATGGCTAAGATGCTAAAACAAAACCACATCCCCCCAATTTTCTCAAGATATTTCATTATAAATGTGATGCTGAGCAGGGCTTTAGGAAATAGGAACTGAACCACTTCCTCTCTCTTTGTGTTTGTGTTTGTGTGTGTTTGTGTATGTGTGTGTGTGTGTCTGTGTGTGTGTGTGTGTGTGCTTGTATGTGTGCCCAAATGTGAATTTCTATGGGTGTGTGCGCATTTGCCTGTGTATCCATGCATGTGTGTGCGTGCTTGTGTGTGTATGTGTGTGTGTGTGCGCCCACTGCGTCTCTGTTGTGAGTCTCTCCAGGCTGTCATGTTCTCAGTGTGATTGAGACACATAGAGAGGCCAGACTCACAACTCCCTGCATCCAGCCGTGTGGATTCTGTGTAAAAGACTGTGTGTGGACGTGTGTGTGTGTGTGTGTGTGTGTGTGTGTGTGTGTGTGTAAAGAGGGAGGTTAGCTTGGCTCTCTAAAGGGTTGAATTAGCTAGAGAACCGGTTTGTGTTTTGTGTTGTGTCTTTATTTTCTGCTGGTGCCCTACATTTCCACTCACTGCTGGGTTCCTACACAAACACACATATAGAAAAGCATTAAGAAACACCCTGCTGTGCACAAACACAGGCACACACACACACACACACACACACACACACACACACACACACACAGACACACACACACACACACACATACAGACACACACACTCACACTCACATACACACACACACACACACACACACACACTCACACACACACACACCTACACACACACATACACAGAGACACACACACACCTGCAAACACATATACTGTAGTGCACACCATAGAATGAGAGTTAAGTAGGACATATGGCTCCCCATGCAGTCTGTACTTCTCTTCCTCTGGTCATTCAGTGAGCAGGATAGTCATCTGTAGTCTAAAGCTACGCATGTGGGGTGAGTGAGGTGAGGTGCATTGTGGGAAATGCTGGGATTGGCTCTTACCCGTTTTGCATGGCAGCGGGGTCGTAAGTTATCGCCATGCCGGTCTGCAGAGAGAACACACAGAAATTTCAACTTTATAGTAAAATAGGATTCACCATGGCCAGTAAATGTGTTCAGTCATAGACAGTCAACACCACACCAAACACACGCACACGCACACACACACACGCACACACACACACACACACTCAAGAGACAAAGTCAAAGAGGGCTGCATTAGATGCAATCTCCCCCATTTTGGATGCAATAAGCCATTAGAGTGAGTTGTGACAAATGAAAACAGATGCAGAGGGACTGAGTAGAGGGAGAGAGGAAAGGATGAAGAGACGGGAGAGAGAGAAAGAGAGAGAGACAGAGAGAGAGAGGGAGGTAGTGGGAGGGAGTAGAAGGGAAATATTTAGAAAGATAGAGGGGGGGGAGAACAAGAGAGAGAGAGAAAAAAAAGAGAGCATATTTGAGAAGAGCGAAGGGGTGAAACGAGTAAAAAAAGTATGAAAGAAAAAAGATAGGGAGAGGGGGGAGTGGAAAAACAAGTGTAAAAGAAAAAAGAAAGGAGGGAAAGAAAGAAAGAGATGAGTCTCCTTTGCGCTGGAGGATAAACCTGCACCCTGTGATCTATCATCTGCATTCCTCAAGGCCCTCTCCTGCAGAAGCCCTAATCCTGTTTCTCTAAATGCTGTGTGTGTGTACGTTGTGTGTGTGTGGTGTGTGTGTGTGTGTGTGTTGTGTTGTTGGTGTGTGTGTGTTGTGTGTGTGTGTGTGTGTGTGTATATGTGTACTGTACGGTTGTGTGTGTGTGTGTGTATGTGTGTGAAAGGCTGCTGCTGAGAACGGCAGATTTCATCAGTGCACCCCTCCTTCTCTTTTCTTCCTTCCTTCCCGCCCTCCCTTTCCCTTTCTCTTTCCCTCTTTCTCTCTCTCTCTCCCTCTCACCTCTCCTCCGCTGCTATTTTGTATGAGATTTTTCTGTCATGGTGTAAATGTTGCCTGTGCGCTTGGGATGGGACCTGTCTCAGTGGAAGTGACCACAGTGTGAAAGGCATGCAGTCCATCCTTGGTGCTGGAGTGTTACACTGGCGCTACGCCTTGAACACGATAATTGAATGAAAGAATTTGAATCTGTTGAATTTCAATGTATTTCAGTGTATTTGGAGCGCTTTTTTCCCCCCCAGAATGTAGTGATAAGGGTATGTGTGTATGCATGTGTGACTGACTGCATATGTCCTTGTGCATGTAGGTCTGAGTTTGAGTTTGTGTGTGTGTGTGTGTGTGTGTGTGTGCATGTGTGCGTTTTTGATGACCACTATCTGTGATAGCCGTGGTTAGCGCTGCCACTTTAGTATTCTGCACCATGACGGGCTGTGTGATCGGCAGACCAAGAGAGAGTCCAAGACTGATTGTGAACAGTTGGTACTAGTGTCTGCTAACAGGAACTAACAAGGAGGGAGAGAGGGGGAGACAAAGGGAGAAGTGGAGAGCAAGATAGAGTGTGTGTGTGTGTGTGTGTGTGTGTGTGTGTGTGTGTGTGTGTGTGTGTGTGTGTGTGTGTGTGTGGTGTGTGTTAAAGTGGTCGTATGAGGACAACAGCTCCTGAAGCAGCTGCAGGAACACCTGTAGTTCCAGAGGAAGCCAGAGAGGTCCGCGCACGCACACACACACACACACACACACACACGCACGCACACACAAGCAAACGTACACACACACACATAGCTTGAGGTTGTTGTGTATCCAGCAGGAAGCTGTTTTAGTCATTGTGTGTCATCCACCCTAAAACAGCTGGAGTTTCTCTTTCTCGCCTTGTGTGTGTGTGTATTTATAGGTGTGTGTCTGTGCATGTATTTATCTAGGTGTGTGTGTGTGTGTGTGTGTTTATATGTGTCTCAGTACGCTGCTGTTTCATTCACATTCAAGATGTAAAGAAGATAAAAAGAATCCCTTTGACATGACGTGAAAGAGGAGTGACTCTGGATTCTGTAGTTCCCAGAAAGCAGCCAGATCAATGCTCTCTTGGGGAGGGGATGGGGAAAGAGAGAGAGAGAGAAAGAGAGAGAGAGAGAGAGAAGAGAGAGAGAGAGAGAGAGAGAGAAAGATGGATGGCCTGAGCAGGAGGAGCTCTTCATCTCTGAATAAGAACTCTCCACTGGATTTACTGATGAAAAGTGTATGACGTATGTGTGCATGTGTGTTTGCCTGTGCCTGTGCCTGTGTGTGTGTGTGTGTGTGTGTGTGACTGTGTACTCTGTGTGTGTGTGTGTGTGTTGACTGTGTGTGTGTTTGTATGAGGAAGTGAAGGACACAGAGACACACACACACACACACACACACACACACTGAACATTACTGTGTGTCATGCTGCCTAGCCCGGGGCCATGGGAGGGTGGGTCTTTTCCGGATGAAAAAAGAACACAAATCACCATGTTCTTCTGCTCCCCTCTGAGCTCTGTGCTCTTTCCAATCTCACTACGGCTAAGGGCTCAGGGAGGGAGGGAAGGAGGGAGAGAGAGAGAGAGAGAGGGGAGAGAGAAGAGTAAGGAGTTAATGATAGCAAGAGAAAGAAAGAAAGAAAGAAGGATAAAGAAAGAAAGAAGGCAAGTGAAAAGGAGAGGGAGAGTGAGTGAGAGACAAAAAGAGAGAGGGGAGGGTGTTGTTGCCACTTATTCCTTGTTTTCTTCTTGTCTTTTCCCAGTGGAAACTGTCAGACACTCTGTGTGTGTATGTGTGTGTGTGTGTGTGTGTGTGTGTGTGTGTACGTGTCTATTCTGGGCTCATATTGACTGAACTACCCTCTGTTGCCTTGCCTGAGGAGTACTAAGGCAACCAGTCACACTACAGGAGATGGATAGCTGTCTTTCTCTATCTTTCTCTCTCTCTCTCACACCACACACACACACACACCACACACACACACACACACACACACCTCACACGCACACGCTCAGGGTGACTGCCATGGCATATGTATACTCTGTGATATGTGATGTGTGAGCACAAGTACATATGCATATGAGTCTGTGTGTGTGTGTGTGTGCGTGTGTGCACACACACTTGCGCATGTGTGTGTGTGGTTGTGACTAGTTTGGGGGAGGAACTGGATTGACTGCTATTGTGCGGCTATATTTAGCTCCAGCTGTTTGAAGTTACACCAAGAGCTTTGTGGGCCTCTTTAGCAGCACACATTACTTAAGTGCCGCATGACTTCACCGCTGGCATCGTTCTCAGCGCGGCATGTCATCTGTCAAGACCAGCGGATTGTGTGTGTGCGCGTGTGTGTGTGTGTATGTGTGTCTGCATCTGTCTCTGTGTGTGTGTGTATGTGTGTGTGTGTGTGTGTGTGATATGGGAGGTCTGCAAACAGTTCAGGCCTCCTCCTCTGACTGATGCTGTGACAACAGCCATTGTCATGGCAGCTTATCTCTCAAACACACTCGTTATGATTTTGCTCAGGTCATTCCACCACAGTATATACCCAGAGTAGCCATGGGTTTAATCCCAATGTCCTCCCCTAAGCCCTTACAATAGTACCCTCAAAGACTTCACTGGCCTGGACCAGCTTCATCGTTGGCTGATTCATGCATGTTAAGCCCTTGAGGGTCCAGGGCTTAGGGCTCAGGGATTAGGGGTTAGAGGGCATTGGGATTCAGGAGCTAAACCTGCTTGTTAGAGAGATGCTATATTCCTGGGTGACATACACACCTCTGGGCCTTGTGACACATGTCTTGAGTGTGGTGGTATGGAGAGTGGTTGAAGTATGCAGCGTGCCTACACTTACACACATGCTTCTGTTGAGGCTCTTACTTCTACTCAAATTTCTATTGAAATGTTCTTAGAGAATTGCCTGTGGCTGCAAATCTTGGGGGCTGTGTGTTATTTCAAGTGTGTATATGTGTGTGTGTGTGTGTGTGTGTGTGTGTCTCCTTACCTCTCCTTCTCTGTGCCAGGGCCGGCCGTTCTGTGGTACTTGCTCTGGCTCTGTCTCTTCTTCTGCCCACCGTCGGCAAACTTACACAGCAATGGCTCTGTAGGGGCTGAGAGAGAGAGAGAGAGAGAGAGAGAGAGAGAGGGAGAAAGAATGAAAGAAAAAAAGAAGCAGAGAGAGTGAGAGAATGAAAGAAAGAATGAAATGACAAGAGAAAAGGAGTAGTAAAGGAGAGAAAACAAGCATGAGGTTAGAAAAGGACAGAAAAAAAAACACACAATACACTTTGTTAAGGATATGGGACGAGTCGCCAGAACACAATGACCTCTCTGTAGAACCTGAACCCCTTTGTAGTGCTCCGCTCTCTCTCTTCTTATTTTGTTTTTTCACCTCCCTGCATCTCTCTATTTTTTTTTCTTTTTTCTTTCTTTCGGTCTTCCTTTCTTACTCATTCCCTCTCTTTGGAGCTGCCTTGCCTGGTGAAACCCTCAGCCAGTCGTCGAGCGCTGCTTGGCAGGCGTTTCCGCGCCCGGCCCTCCACATCAGACCGACCCCCTGGCAGCCCTTGAAAGAACATGGCAGCGCATTGTTGAAATAATAATCAGGATAATCGCGCTCGTAAATAGCTTAGCCATGCTGACGTGGGAGCCTCGCTCTTTCTTTTGCTCTCCCTCCATCTCTCACTTTTTCTCTCTCTTTCCCCATCTCTCTCTCTCTCTCTCTCTCTCTCTCTCTCTCAGCTTTGGTGCATTTCTCACATAGGCGTTCCCCTAAGCTCCTCAACCACTCCTCTAACTCTGAAAGTCTTTGTTTTCCTACATCTTTCTGTATTTTTCCCATTTGCTATGAATGTGTGTGTGAATGTGTGTGTGAATGTGTGTGCGTGTGTGTGTGCACGCACATAATTTATTGCTATTATAACTAAATGTATAAATATATACTGTATGTGTGTGTGTGTGTGTATCAGAGCATTTGAGTTGATGTGTGTAGGCCTGTTCATTAAGGTGGCCTTGGTGAAGATGTGTGGATCCAGGGTGCAGTTTTGCAAGTTTCCTGTAGGGGCAGTGTCCTCCAGTGTATCCAGCCAGTAAGTAAGTGTCTTTGGTAGGTCTAGTGATCACAGTGGTACAAACAGCAGCTGGCTGCTGGGCTTTGATAGTGTATGATGATTCCAGCTGATTCTAGGTTGATAGGGGCTTTAAGAGCAATGCTCTCACATGGTGAACTACACTGCACACACACACACACACACACACACACACACACACACAGAGTGACACAAACTTTAGTCTGCACTGATGGTGCGGTTTCTGTGCAGACACACACAAATGCCAATCTGTCACTCATCGCATGTGTCCTCCGCTAGAACGCCAGAGAGATGCTTTGACTCACAGTCAACACATTACAAGCGCCATCTGTCTGCGTCAGCGACAAACGCCTGTTCAGCATTCCCAAAACATTTTACGAAACATTTCAAAAACTGACACACACAGAGACGCACACACAAACACACAGAAACACAACTGAGGCAAGCAGTCACGCTACTTTAGATGTAGCTGTCTCCCTCTCTCTCTCTCTCTCTCTCTCTCTCTCTCTCTCTCTGTCAGACACACACACACACACATGCATACACACTTACAAAATGTTCACCAGAAGTAAAATACACACATACAAAGCACAGAAGAATGCCAGAGTGTGAGGAGGTTTTCTCGTGAGAACGGAGCGGCTTTCTGGACGTGGATCCGGGGCTTTTCTACGCACAGGCAGCGCGGCGTTATTGTGTGTGTCAGCGCGATTGCTATCTGGAGCCAAACGACGGACTGCTGGCAGGCGCAAAAAGCCAGGGATCATTGTGTTTGTGTGTGTGTGTGTGTGTGTGTGTGTGTGTGTGTGTGTGTGTGTGGTTGTACGTATGTGTGAGTGTTCATACACCTGTGTGTATGAGTTATGTGTGTGTGTGTGTGTGTGTGTGTGTGTGCAGGCCTTGTACAAACATGGCACTTCAGCACCTGCAGCTGCAGATCCGTGGGGACTTGCTTCTCTGTCATCGCCTTTGCATTAAACAACTTGCTGTCAGCCATCCCCCTACACACACACACACACACACACACACACACACACAGAATCATCCATGGTAATCACACAATAATACCATTGCTGGTGTCACTATGAGAAACCCAGGACACGACCTTTCATCTTCTAACACCCCCGGCCTCCCACCTCCACCTCCACACACACACACACACAAACACACACACACACACACACCTCCATCACTGACACCCAGATCTCTGTGCAGTACAAAGCTTCATTGATGCTTTAATCTCTATTCCCAGATGCCTGTGCCTAAACAATAACACTCTGTGTGCCCCTTGTCAGAACATTGCAACATACAGGTCCTATCACACCACTGAGATAAAAGCAGGGAGGGAGAGAGAAGGAAAGAGAAAGAGAGGGAAAGAGAGAGAGAGGGAGAGAGAGAGAGAGATGAAGAGAAAGACAGGGAAAGAGAAAGAGAAAGAACACAGAGATGGAGAGAGTCAGAGGGAGAGGGAGAGAGAATGAGAGGGAGAGGGAGGAATAGAGAGAGAGAGAGAGAGAGAGAGAGAGAGATGAGAGACCATATGAAAGCATATATTTGATCACAGGTGCCTGGCCTTTAAAGATCAATTGTAAAAGGTGTCTCTCGAGCCCCCTTGAGAAATTCAATACGGGTTCATTTGTTTGGTTAAGGGCGCGTCGCCTCGGCAACATTACAGAGGAGAGAGCAGCAGAGCGCAAGCCCAAGGCAGGCACATGAGCTCCGAGCCACTGAATATGAGCCTGGGGAATAGGCCACAAAAGAAGACACGATATCTGCAGAAGCTGGATAACTGGGCTGAATATAAAACAGGCAGGAAGCCCCCCAAACCCCCCCCAAAAAAAAAAAGCCTGGGATATGGATTTAGGTAAAAAGTGCAGTTTTGGGCTCACTCGGAGCGCTTGTCTGGAGGCCGGAGTTATAACCCATGGTGCTGAGCGGAGGCGTGCTCATTTGAGGGGCAATTTTCTCTCAAACAGAGATGAATCATTCCTACTGAACACGCCTATTGAGGGAACAAAATGCTACAGAGGGCTTTCTGTAGGTGCTTTGGTGAAATGTTTTTTCCGTGACTCTACTTTGTTGTTGTCCAATCTAAACAAACAACATGGACAAATAAACAAATAAAGTATGTTGTTTGTGATGACACTTTCTGTCTGTCAATCAATGCTGCTGTTATTTAGAGACGTTTCGTGTGTGTGTGGTGTTGGGAAAGCTGTCAAAGCCCACAGTTACAGACTGCACTGATTGTTCTAAAAGCTTTTAAAAAATAACAAAAAAATTTCACTTTTACTGCCAACTGAAACATGACAAATAGTAAAAAACAAAAAACAAAAATGCCACTGAAGTCTCAGTAGTGTGCTGGCAGGAAAAGACATTGTAATTACATTTCAGGTTAGGGCGACACAAGTCTAGTTACTTACTCCTACCCAGTGCAGGCCAAGCCAGCACTGACTGTTCTGATTCCATGTACACAATGTGAACAAGTGAGGACTTTCTCTCCAACCTCTCCTTCTCTCTCTCTCTCTCTCACACATACTCTATCTATCTACTGTATCTATCTATCTCTTTATCTATCTATCTCTTTTTCTCACTGTTTCTGTGGTGCTCCTTCTCTCTCTCCCTCTCTCTCTCTCTCTTTCCCTCTTGATCTTTGTCTCTCACTGTTGAACTAATCCTTTCTTCTTCTCCACAAAAACAGACGCACTCACACAGACTGAAGCATTCTAAGGGCTGTCAACATGAGAGTAAAAGTTGTGAACAACCCCACAAAAATATCTAGCTCTCGCATCCAACGTTTTTATGTGTCCCTCGAGTGGCGAAGGACGTGGGGAGGAACACTTAAGAAGCTGACCGAGGTGAACGGCCGACCTCGACTGCTAACGAGCTCCCTGGGGAACACCTAATTGTTCTTTACGTGCCTGTTTCCATGGGGACCGGTAAACACCTGGGCTGGCTTCGCCAAAACTTGCCTTCCCCTGTCTCAGAACTCCCCGGACTTCAAAAGGCTGTTGGGTTCGGTCGTTTTTGGGGCGAGTGAGTCGAGCGGTCGGCCAGGTCGCTCGAAGGGGAGTTTTTTGGTCGGTCGTGGTTCGTCACGCGGGAACTATTCCACCTGGAGGCTGAAGCCATGGCAGCGCTGGAGGATATGACCTCAGAGGACACCGAGTTCTGCCAGAGCAGGGCTGCTGTGGCTGGGTCATCACCCACCTCCATAATCCCTCCCATCCTCCTACCCCACCGCCTCCAACCGGATGGAGAAATGCACCTCGCAACACCTGACTACTTCACAAGGATCACAGCCAGGAATGTTGCTTTGATTGTGAGCGTGGATAAATGCGTGTGTGTGTGTATGTGTGTGTGGTGTCTGTATTGGAGAGACCTCTACAAGAAATTTGACCGAATGACATGGAAGAAACATAGATAAGTCTACTGACATGAGTTGAAAGGTCTGACAAGTAAAGAGAGAGAGAGAGAGAAAAAGAGGGAGAGAGATCTCAATACTGAAAGAGTGAAAGAGTAGGAGAATGAACAGAACAGATATATAATTATGATAGTGTGCATCTCAGCCAGGACTGACTGCAACACACACACACACACACACACACACACATACACACATTCAAGGTTTGCTTTGCAAGGTTTGCAAAAGTGTTAACAGAGTATGCAGACACTCTGTCTAAAGGTGAAAGACACTCACATACAAACATATGATGCACACACACACACACACACACACACACAGACACACATGCACAAACACACACCACAGTGGGCAGAGGATGGTGTGATATAGATCTCAGATCCATGATGTGATGGGTGTCTCTCCCTCCCTCCTCATCTCTTTCTCTCTCTCTTCCCCTCCTCATCTCTCTCTCTCTCTCTTCCTCCCTCCTCATCTCTCTCTCTTTTCCCCCCTCATCTCTCTTCTCTCTCTCTTCCTCCCTCCTCATCTCTCTCTCTCTCCTCCCTCCTCATCTCTCTCTCTCTCTCCCCTCCTCATCTCTCTCTCTCTCTTCCTCCCTCCTCATCTCTTTCTTCCCTCTCATCTCTCTCTCTCTCCCCCTCCTCATCCTCTCTCTCTTCCTCCTCTCATCTTCTCTCTCTTCCTCCCTCCTCATCTCTCTCTCTCTCTCCCTCTCTCTCTCTCTCCTCCCTCCTCATCTCTCTCTCTCTCTCCTCCCTCCTCATCTCTCTCTCTCCCCCCCCTCCCTCTCTCTCCTCCCTCCCTCCTCATCTCTTTCTCTCTCTCTCTCCCTCCCTCCTCATCTCTCTCTCTCTCTTCCTCCCTCCTCATCTCTTCTCTCTCTCTTCCTCCCTCCTCATCTCTCTCTCTCTCTCTTCCTCCCTCTCTCTCCTCCCTCCTCATCTCTCTCTCTCTCTCCTCCCTCCTCATCTCTCTCTCTCTCTCTCCTCCCTCCTCATCTCTCTCTCTCTCTCTCCCTCCCTCCTCATCTCTCTCTCTCTTCCTCCCCCATTCCAAGCACTTACACACATACTTATTGATCAACGTCAGCGTCGTGTGCAGCACTGCAATGTGTGTGTGTGTGTGTGTGTGTGTGTGTGTGCGCACGTGTGGCTTGCTGTCCTATGTCCAAACGTGGTTATGTATTACAGGAAGTACTGCTGCCTGGCTAGGCTGGGCTGATCGATGATCGCTCACTTAACAAGACTAATGCAGTGCAACACACACACACACACACACACATACACACACACTTCACTCATACAGAAATGCAAAAACAGACATGCAAAAACACATAACACACCTACTCACTTACATACAGACACACACACACACACACACACACACACACACACACACACACACACACACACACACACGGAGAGAGTAAGAGAGCTGATGGATGCAGAGATGGTCTGTGCTGCCTCTCATCCTCCTATGGCTTTATCAAATTTCAGTGATGAATGGGTTACAGACCTCGCACTGAGAGATTGTGTGTGTGTGGTGTGTGTGTGTGTGTGTGTGCGTGCGCACTCCCCTTGTGTGGAAATACTATACCTATTAAAGTGGTTAGAGTACAGAATTCCCCCCCATGGTGACACTTACAAAGTGACTATAGCATCAGCAGGTTTCAGAACTCTGGTTGACTATATATCATGTACACGTGTTTGTGTGTGTGTGTGTGTGTTTGTGTTTGTGTTGTGTGTGTGTGTGTACACGTGTAGGTGTGTGTGTGTGAATGTGTGTGTGCATGCATGGGTGGCTTAGAATACATTTTAGATAAACGGTGTGCGTGTGTAGCTTGGAATATATGAACAAGCTCTCTCTGTGTGTGTGTGTGTGTGTGTGTGTGTGTGTGTGACTGTGTGCGTGTGTGTGA
>PYXC01002066.1:1017500-1030000 GCA_015244755.2 Tenualosa ilisha
TCTCTCTCTCTCTTGTACAGGGGTAAATACACACACATCTCTGTGTCTCTGTGTCACATAAACACACACACCATTTCTTCTTGTCTTGTCCTTTCTCTCTCTGTCTGCTTTTAGTGAATGACTTTTATATTTTGTGATAGGATTTAGGCTACCTTGAGAGCTACCTCCCTTTTCTCTCTCTCTCTCTCCTTCTCTCCTCTCTTTCTTCTCATTCTGTCCATACATTCCTGTATAACTCCATTAGTACAGATCCATGGTCACACAATACCCACTTTGTGTGTGTGTGTGTGTGTGTGTGTGTGTGTGTGTGTGTGTGTGTGTGTGTGTGTGTGTGTGTGTGAGTGGGGAGGGGGGCTCTTGCCACTTGTTCTTCACACAGCACCTGAGGAGCATGTGTGTGTGTATTTGTGTGTGTCTGTGTGTGTGTATTGGCGTGAGAGAATAGCCCAGCAACCGTCCTTACTAACTACTCAGACATGCTCTAAGTCCTTGTTTTTCTCATTCAACGATAATGGAGAGAGGATCAATGGAAAGAGAACAAGGGAAAAAGAGAAAAACAGAAAGAAAGAAAGAGAAAGAGAGAGAGAGAGAGAGAGAGAGAGAGAGATGGTAAAAGAGGTGGACACTATTTGTCCTGGGCCGTGCTGACCCAAGCACACACTTGCGGGAAATTATTGACACCCTCAATCGACTGGCGCACTGCTTCTCCCCCAGAGCTCAACCGGGCTCCGTCTCCATGGCAAAGGAGGGGGGTGCCTGGGAGATGCCGTGGCAACACCAGGAAGCATCTCTCCCTCCACCCCTTTTTTCCTTCTGACTTGACAAGAAAAAAAAAAGAAAGGGACCACAAAAAACATAGGATGGCAGGAGGAAAAAAAAAGGAAAGAGAGAGAGAGAGAGAGCGGAGGAACACGAAAACCGTCCGATGGCAGACTCCCGTCACGTTATGGCCCATGCTAGCGTTCCTCCCGCTGGTGGCGAATTGGCACTGAGATGAGTCTGGGCGCTTATTGAATTGGCGGGCTGTTATGGAGAGAATGGCACAGACCGCCGCCTCTCCTCCTCCACTCTTTCCCCTCATTCTGCCGAGCGGCAGGGGGGATCCGCCTAATCCAGCCTTGTTTGTAATGGCAAAGCTTTGCTCCTTTTTAACTGCGGTGCTCAGCCGCTCTTTCTCTCTTTCTCTCTCTCTCTCTCTCTGTCTCTCTCTCTCTCGTTCTCTTTCTGTTTGTAATGGCAAGCTTTGCTCCTTTTTAACTTCACTCTCTGTGTATGTAACAGTAAGCCACATTCTGTTTCACATCATTCCCACTCCCCGCCCTCCCCCCCGTTTCTGGAGGTAAGACTCTTTCAGTGCATGCATGCGTGCGTGTGTGTGTGTGTGTGTGTTCTTTGTGAATGGCTCACTAAAGCCATATTGTAGGCTTAATGCCCAACTTAAAACTCTTTAATGAGTTAAATTGATCATCCACCCCCAACACACACACGCGCACACACACACACATTATTCCTCTCTTCTTCTACTCAGAATTACAATCACTTCCTTGCTCACACTCTATCACTCACTTCTCTCCCTCTTTCAATCTCTCTCAATCCCTTATTCTTTCTCTTTATTTGTTTAGAGTTATTTGGGGAGCTGGTGGTTTGTTTGGTGATTACAGAAGAAAGACAGAGAAAAGAAAAATGCCGTCCTTTTGCGGAGGTCCAAAAGCAATTACCACAGTTCTGACTTGGCGTATGCCTATTTGGATTCCGGGAGTGTCAGTGTTACTGATTGAATAGAATGTGTGTGTGTGCGTGTGTGTGTGTGTAAGGTGGTATAATGGTCTGTATATCCAAAGGTATAACTGTGTGTGTGTGTGTGTGTGTGTGTGTGTGTGTGTGTGTGTGTGCATGTCTGTGCCTGGGGAAGTGTGTATTTGTAGCAGAGCAGATGGCGTAGTGGCATGAAACAAACATTTTCTTTTCAGGAGTTTAAAAAAGTCTAAAGTGGCACAAGCTGAGAGAAGAGCATTGCTCCAGGTTGCCAAAGTTCTGCTTCACAGCAGCTCATCAAACGTGTGTAGAGGATTTTGCTTTCACTATGTCAGAAAAGCACCCTCTCACTTCAACTGAACAGGATGAAGCCAAACCAAAAAACATGGCAACCAAGAGTTCTATATCTACTGCTGGGAAACAGTAATGGGAAAACAACCAATAGCCTGCTGTGACTGAGAGTCATAGTGGTGCTTATACCCAATCAGCATGTCTGAAGCCATAGTGGTGTTTATAGCCAATCAACATGTCTGATGGGTGTGTCATCTGGGAGAGAGATGAAAGAAAAAAAAAGAGAGACTGAGAGTGAGAAAAGGGAGAAAGAAAGAAAAACATGAACACAGAAAGAAAAACAAAAAGAGACTACAATCAGGGAGTCTAAAGCATAGACTGAAAGAAAAGTGTCCAGAAAGAGGCAAGAGAGAAAAAGTGAGAGAGAGAAAGAGAGAGAGAAAGAGGGATAGAGAGGGGAGGGAAAATGAGAGCACTAAAAATGAAACATATGCTGCTAAATAAAAGTAAATGAATCAGGTGGCTTCAGTGAGGTTCCCAGGAAAGCTCTTTTTAAAAAATCTCTCAGATGGGATAAGGAGAGTGAGCTTAGCACTTCAAGACATAGTCTAGATCTCCATCTCTCAAAGCCAGTGATAGAATTCCCAGCCCCCCCATCTTGAGGCGCGACTCGGCAAGTGTGTGTGTGTGTGTGGGTGTGTGTGTGTGGGTGTGTGTATGTCTCACTTCTCTCTCTCTCTCTCTCTGTGCGTGGTTGTGAGAGGTTGTGCTGACAAACTGAGGGAGCTGAGACTATTTATTGTACTATATTCTTTACCTAGAATGAAGAGAAGTGTGCTGCACTTTCAAAGAGGCAGCATTTATTTATTTATTTTTCAAGGGTACCGCTTCATATGCCCAGGCCCTCATGACAGCAGGCCATATTAAAAACACAAACATTTAACACTGGCTGCCAGGCTCTGGCCAAGAGGGACTGATGAATTTTTAGTGTGTATGTATGTGTGCGTGTGTGTGTGTATATGTGTGACTGTCAGTGTGTATGCAGTGCACACATCAGAGTGTGTGTGTGTGTGTCTGTGTGCGCGTGCGGGGCTGAGTGTGTCAAGTGTACAAGTCAAAGATCAATACGACCTGCACTAAAAGGGCTGTCTGCATGCCCCCATACCCCACCATTCCCCCACCCCAACACCACTCTCCATGGCCGTCTGCTTTCCAGCTCCCTGAAAACTGGATCCACTTCACTTGCTTCTCCACCCACTCCACCCACACCTCTCCACCCACTCCACCCACACATCTCCACCCATCTCCACTGCCTAATGAAGATATTGAAAACGATCACAATCTCTAATAGAAAGGACACAATGGCAGTAAAATATAGCGATCACAACCTCCTCTGTAATTATTGAAATGTGTAATAACACAGTCCTAACCATGTTATAAGGACATTATACATAACACCAAAGAACAGGCAAAGTGGGAGAACCAATGCATGGCCTTAGGAGTATTTTGTTGTCAGTGATAATTGATCATTACAGCTACAGTTGCTGATCATTATTCAATATAGCCATAAAATGTACATGTCCACCATTAAAACATTTGCAACAACATCCTTATTCATGCTATATTTAATGACATAATAACAACAGCTGACTAGAAGATTATAATTACTGCTTGTACACTGTTAATATATAACAGTCCTTACTTGGGTAGATAAGAGAAGACCATAGCCAGTTTTAACAGCTGTAATTAAATCATTTGTAATAAAATCTTAATTACGCCATGGAGTCAACTCACAAAGTAATTAAAGAAGCTGTATTCCTTAAGACTAATTAGCCTAATGACACATAGAACAATATAAGGATATTACTTGGGACCAAAGCTCCCTGTGTATTCTCCTCATGTTGAGCTATGGCCTATTGCCAACAGCAGGGCTGTGGTAGAGAGAACCTGAGTATAACTGAACCTCCACACTCCAGCTCAACCTAATCAGTGCCCCCCATCCCCCCACACCCCCTCGCTCTCCCCTTCACTGAAAACCAATATGAAATGTCAGCTACAGCTTCGACGTAATTACACAACAGGACTTTCTAATTATCCTCTAATGTTTGAGTGTTGATGTTATAAAATTAATCGCTTTGACAAATAGTCATCACGCCAATAAGGCAAGACAAATTAGAAATGAAATGAAGTGACTTGAATTGACATTGCAGGAGGCTCAATGGGCTTTACAGATTCCCATGCAAAACATGTGGGTTGAATAATGTGTGATTTTACAATACAGTTCAATGTGTGTTTTAGGGACTGTGAGGCAAACAGTAAGGAAAGAAAGGTATAGGTATACATGATGGAGGGGATCAGCAGGGGAAATATGAAAAAAAGATGGGAGATCAACAGGGGAAATATGACAGAAATATGAACAAAAGAACAAAATGATTAGGCAGAGAGATGAATTGTTTATGTTTCCACCTTATAAGGACACAGCTGTGGATACGGACAGGGTTGCTACGATGGTTATTGATGAGTCAATTTTGTCTGCGTTTTCTATGCGATTTTCTCTAAGCTTCCAGATGCAAATGAGATGAAGCAGAATACAATTTGAAATAGACAGATCTAAAAAGCAGTAGGATATAGCCTAGAACAAAAAAAAAGATGTGTCTGCACTCTGTCACCTTCAGGCACTTCCAACTCTGTGTGTCCATGAAGAGCAAACACAGAAGAGGCACCTCTGTTGCCCCTGATCAGCCTGATATAAATAGATTTACCGCACACAGAGAAGGGGTGAGAGGGAGGGAGAGAGGGGGAGAAAGAGAAAGAGAGAGAGAGAGAGAGAGAGAGTAGGAAGGAAGCAGAGGTCGTCTCCTGGATGTTTCCAGCGCTGCGCTAACAGGTAGAGACAAGAGCAGGGGGGTGACCTCCACGCCCCTGTGGTCAAGAGGGGAGGGAGGGAGGGAGAGAGGTACCGTAAATAACCTGTGCGAAAACCTCTCGCCACGCTCGCCTTCCGATGCCAGCGCCACACACCCTACTCCCCCTGTGACGCCAGCACGTTCACTCAGGCATGCACACACACACACATACACACACACACACACATAGTTTCACAAAAAAGAGACACACACATGGACACTCACAAATACAGACACAAAGGCAACACACACACACAGACACTGTGTCCTGTTGTTCGGATCGGGCGCTATTTTTGGCTTTCAGATTTATTTGTTTACAGTGCGTGTCCGGACGAGCGGCGGACACAGAAACACACAGTGGGAGCAAACAGCATGAGAAAATGGATGCCTCCTTTCCGTTGTTGTCTCTACTGGGGTAGACAGGCTGGCACACCTACACCTACACACACACACACACACACACACAAACTCGCACACACAAACACACTTTATCAATTTGTCTCTCTCTTACATACAAACACACACACACCCAGACACACACACAGACACATACACACACACACACACAGACAAGACTTACACGCTTATACACCAAGATACAAGATAAGTTAAGGCAAGGGTAGAAAAAAAAAAAAAAGATTTATGCTTACAGCTCCTATTTTTATCAGAGTTAAAAATGATTGTATGGCCAGGAGATAGCTAGCTTGGTGCCTGTGATGGATATGGAAGTGCACATTCCTGAACAGCTTACTCTGTGCAAGGCTACAGTCAATCTCATGCCTTAATGAACAGACAGGCTGCACAAAGCAGCATTTCTGATGCACACTGACTCCGGGTGGAATTTATGGCGACAGATTCGAACATCTCGTAGGCCAAATAAAGTATGTTTTCGGTTTGTTTACTTAGCTACATGACACCTAATGATGTTCTGTAAGATGGAGAAAAAAAAAAAAAAAAAACACGTACACACACTTGCACACTTTTTTTTTTTTTTTTGGAAAGAGAAGGTCAGAGATAGACAATTTGTGTGTGTTCGTGTGTGTGTCTGTGTCTGTGTGCTTGTGTGTGAAGGGAGAAGTGCTTGGGAGTAGTCAAGTTCAGCCCTTCTGCCACTACTGAGAGCACATAATATGCATGCCTGACATACAACAGATGCTTATGCTGATGCTCTATGCCATCAGTCTAGCTCTCCCTCGCTCAAAGGTCAAAGGCAGGGACTGTCCTTTGGAGAGGTCATGGGGGAGTGGGATTAATCAGCCCTGGCACACAGCCAGTGGGAGGCGGACATGGCAAAGCACTGGATGGCATCCAGGATCCTCTTCCTGTAACGTTATCTAACTGTTCCAAACGGACACAGCGAGGCTTTTACCCCTGAATCGGTCAGACTGTACAAATTTTGAAATATTGAAAACAAGGTGAATTTCCGGTGATCTGATGTCGGGTAGTTAGAACACCCAGATGTAACAATCAATGTTTAAGATAAACTCTGATCTGGGTCCATTTCTGGGGTGTGAATTTTTTGTTGTTTGTTCATCAGCGTGTGTAGATGACAACACAGTGTGAGTAGAACAATCACATCTGACAGAAATCACAATAAAACAAATGCTGAATCTAACTACCCACACATACAAATGATGTGTGTGTGTGTGTGGGTGGGTGTGTGTGTCTATGAGTTCCTTGCAGTACTTAGGAACTGAGGAATGCACCACTGTGATGGACTTCCAGACATGTGGCCGTGTGTATGTGTGAATGAGTGGGATCAGGGAGAGCCTCTGATCAGGTTTCTGCCAAGAGAGAGAGAGAGAGAGAGAGAGAAGGAAGGAGGAAGGGAGGTGTGTAATCGAGATGATCAGAACATTCCAGGAAAGAGAGATTTGGGGGGAGGATTTTGATGGGCTAATGTGAGAGGGAGGTCTGTGGTGCGTGTGGACCCACACACACACACACACACACACACACACACACACACACACACACACATATTGCTCTGTTGGAATGTCTTTTGCATTGTTACCATAACCACAGGTCAATTAAGGAGACCACGCAATGCCAAGCAACACTTCAAATGAAAGTATCCAAGACAGGGAGAACAATGCAGTCTTTGTGATGAACATTTAAAACCCTATAACATAAATGCAACATGAGAGAGAAACTTGGGGCCATATATTTCCTTGTTTTAGTGCTGACAAGAACAAAGGCTTTTATAGGTCTTTAGTTCTCTTTACAAATGCTTGTGTGTGTGTGTGTGTGTGTGTGTGTGTATGTGTGTGTGTTTGTGTGTGCTATGTGTATGCTGTATACGGTATATTTGGTGTAACATTTTATGTAACAGATTGTGTATGTGTCTATTATTGTAAGTGTGCTTCTACTCGTCTCTGTGTGTGTGTGTGTGTGTGTGTGTGTGTGTGTGTGTGTGTGTGTGTGTGTGTGTGTGTGTGTGTGTGTGTGAGAGAAAGAGAGAGAGAGAAAGAATGGGAGGAAGGGAGAGGAATGTAAAAGATGTGAACGGGGAGATGTAGGGAGGGAGAGGGAGGGAGGGAAGGAGGAAGGGATGGTGCGAGGGAGAGAAAAGAGGATAGCAAACACAACACAGCTGCAGAGCGGTCTCTGCAACAAGCTACACACACACACACACAGAAACAAACACTCACACACACACGCACAATATCACATACACACAACCCTAAACAATACTGAGTCCTGACCTTCATTGTGACAACACCTCAATGCCACACTCCACAATCAGAGTAGCGTGCATACACACACGCACACACACACGCACACACACACACACACACACACACACACACACACACAATCTCAAAGTTTCCCAACTAAAATTCCTCTGTCTGTGTACCTCGTCAAAACTTGAAAAGAACTTGAAAGTAACTATGTTCATCCAACTTCAATAATAGTTCTTAAGACATTGCTATTGAGGCCCAAGGCCTTTACTCACTAGCTCATGAGTAGGCACACTGGAAACATTGATATATCACTGTACAGTAACCCATTAAATAACTGACTGTTTATATTTATCTATGTGTGTGTGTGTGTGTGTAAGGGTGTGTCTGTTTCATGTTTCTTGTTCCCACATGCTCTTGACTTCACTAGTTAGAGTTTAGCGTGTGTGTGTGTGTGCGTGTGTGTGTATCTGTATGTGTGTGCACCATGTGTGCATGCATGCATGTCTGTGTGTGTGTGTGTGTGTGTGGGTGTGTGTGTGTGTGTGTGCACCTAAACCCACACCGGCATCATCCCTTCCGCTCATGACCGATTGATAGAGCTCAGCAGCAGAGACAACAAACAAAGCGTGACAAATCCAGATTATTGTCTGCGGCCTCGATAAGATTATAATGAGAAACTGCAGAGCTCGGAGGCTGCTGCTGCTGCTGCTGCTGGCTTCAGGAACAGAGGAGGAGGAGGAGGAGGAGGAGGAGGTGCTGGGGTAGGGTGAGGGTGGAGGATTGGATCCTTCCCAGAAATCCATCTGATTAACCAGGAGACTTTAATAACTTCCTGCGCGTCCTCTGACTAATAGGGGCAAAAGCATTGAGGGAGATAGTGGGATACAGAGAGAAAGAGAGAGAGGAAAGAAAGGAGGGAGGGAGGTAGAGAGAAGAGAGAGAGAGAGAGAGAGAGAGAGAGGCAAAAGAGATGTGCCCAGAGGGACAAGTGTCCATTAAGAAGGCAATATCTAAGAGTGTATTTCTTTGCGGCAAGGAGGCCTTCCGAGTCTAATTCCACAGCACATATCCGGCCCAGTGTGCCGTGCGGGAGAACCTTCCGGCATGCTCGGCGGTGGATGATGGCTGTGTCTGCGTGACAGGGGCGGAGTAATTTGCTCTGCGGGGGCAATTTTCCTGTGGAAGAAATCGCGGCCGTAAAGCGAAATATAACGGCTGTAAAGCTGATTCTCCGTCTGTTCGCCTGTGCAAAGATTAATATGTGTTTTGCTTTCACGGGAGGAAAAATAGGTGACTGTGTATGTGTGTGTGTGTGTGTGTGTGTGTGTGTGTGGTGTGTGTGTGTGTGTGTGTGTGTGCAGGAGCATATGAAAATCTGTACCTAAGACCTAGGTTATGTTATGCACACAAGTTATGCACATACACACACACACATACATACATACACCCACACACACACACACACACACACACACACACACAGCACACACACACACAAACTTTATCCACCAGAAATATCTCTTTCTCCTACTTTTCCTATTCTCTCTCTCACTAACTGGTAGCTGATATCTTTATAGGATATCTGCAGTCTCCACATCCGTACTGTCCCACTGCACCTCTCTCTCTCATACACACACACACGCACACATGCACACCACACACACACACGCATGCACGCAGGCACGCACGCACGCACAAATCTGATTCTGCAAACTTTTCTCCAAAACACAGAACACATCCAAAACACACACACACACACACACACACACACACACAGTCCCCTAGCAAGGGAGGGATGGGGGTTGTATTGGGCTGTATTGAGTGCATGTCTGTGGTTCTGCCCTGGCACACTGGCCCACGTCCTGCTCCAACAGGATCCCAGTTAGCCAGGGGAGCGAGGGAACCAGAGAACATGGGAGGGAGGGAGGGAGTGGTGAAAATGAGCATGGATTATTCTGGAATGATGGACAGCTTGAGAAGGGCTTTAGGGGACTTTACAGAGTTGCCATTTGGGAATATCACCCTTTTCCCAACACACACACACAAAACACACACACACACAAACACACTTCCCGTTTCCTTTCTCCTAATCTAGGAGGAGTGCAGCTCAGTCCTGTGTTGATGGGTACATTCCATGGGTACATGGGTGCGTGTGTGTGTGTGTGGTCCTGTGTGTGTGTGTGTGTGTATGTGTGTGTGTGTGTGTGTGTGTGTGTGTGGAGGGGGGGGCTTTGCTGTCCTCGTGGGGAAGGCCTTCATCCGCTTCATCTGCCCATATTGTCTTGCAGTGAATGATGGGATTTGTAGTTTGGCCAAGTTTGTGGTTGGTGCTGGCCTGGTTGGTTGACCACGGGGAGAGGAGGGGACGGGAGGGGAGAGCCTCTGCCTGGTTAACCTAGCCACCCACCCAGTCAGGGCGAGAGGAAGAGAGAGGTTCTGGGGCCAGGAGGAGGATCAGCAGCTTCAAAGCGAGCCCTGGGCGTCATCTGAACCCCAAACAGATCAAAAAGGGGCGGTGGTGGTGTGGTGGTGGGCTGTGGTAGCGGTGGTGTTGAGGTGGGTGGGGGGTGAATCAGGGATTTGGCCCTGGTGCAAGAGCGTAATCACATTCACGTGTGAGGACGCTTTCAGACAGGACTCTTTGCCCTGCTGAACCACCCTAAGTCTCCTAATGTATGTGTGTGGTGTGTGTGTGTGTGTGTGTGTGTGTGTGTGTGTGTGTGTGTGTGTGTGTGTGTGGTGCGTGTGTGTGTGTGTGTGTGTATGGGAGGGGGGTCAAAGGGGGATTTAGCTTACACTGTTCTGCTCAGCATCAGGCGTGAAGATCAATGAGGCAGTGTGGAACGCTTGTGGTTAGTGTGGAAAGATGGTGATTGCTCTTACATATACACAGAAACAGAAACAGGCATAGATACACCTACACACACACACACACACACACACACACACACACACACACACACACACATATATTTGACAGTGGTAAAGGATTTGGCGAGAACAGCTCAGGAGATTGCTGTCGTTAGCATCCCTCCGTGGCGACGCGTCTGTGCTAGAACATTTCCCACGGTTCTCGCCTCTCCTCCTCCTCCTCTTCCTCCACCTCTTCCTCCTCCTGTTCCGTGTGGTTTTGTGATTAACAGAACAAATGTGGGGATGGGACTCTGGGCGTCATCCAAATAGTAACACAGAACAAGGAACACACACACAGACACACACACACGTACACACTTAAAACAAAATGCTCTACGAAGACAAGATGAACACCAGAAACGGGCTCTGGAAAATGAGTTCACGTTGAACAAGCCGAGCCAAGCCAGAGAATCTCAGTCTGCGCTACCTGGGCTCCTCATTATGGTCCTCCCTCTTAGTCTAAACAAAACATAACGCCTGGGGATCTGTTTCAGTAGTGGACCAGTGCAGGCAGGCGCACGCACACACACACACACACACACACACACACACACACGTGGACACACTCACATTCACACTTACACACACACACACACACAAACACTCACACAAAAAACACACATGTACACACTCACATTCACATTACACACACACACACACACACACACACACACACACACACACACACACATACCAAGTCAATGTTCTACAAAGACAAGACAAACTCCAGAAATAGGTTCTGGAAATATGGGCTTGATCCAAAACCTTTGTCTTCTTCACTTTATGTCATTGGTTTAAATCTCTTCCATCCATATCCCTATCCGGCTATCCGGAAACAGGTCAGTTCCCCATTTATGGGCTGAGTTCTGTTCAAGTTTTATTCCCATTCAAAAGTACTTGTTCCTCACCACCTGAGCTTTTTTTACAGTGGCTGCAACTGCAAAATGAATACAAATGAAGTATAAATATTTGATTAGAAATAAATTGAATAGGAAATTACAGTTTTTTTCAATCGTTAACAAGCTTTTTTCTGACCTTTAGCCTCAGTTTTGAGATAAATACAATTAGCACACCATTGGTCTGTTGTAGCTATACAGACACATTTCCTGCTGTTTTCACACACTGTGCAGTCAATGAATGCATTTTCCTTACATACAGGATCACACAGTCATCATCTTTTGTGTCTTTTTTTTTACAAATGCTTACACACAATGTGCCAGAAATGGAATATCTAAAACCTACAATACAATATAAAACTCTTAGTTCGGCAATAATTTCGGTCACACAATGGGTACATAGTGTTTGGTAAAACTATTTGATTTTGAGCTAGACTGTCTCTGTTAACTCTGTTAGCGTCTATAGCAAGATTTTTTTTTTTGCATTCTGAAATGCAGACTTAGTGTTTTGTTGACAAAATGTGTGTTTGATAAGAAAATGAACTGTTTGGCTAATTGTTTCATGAAGGCATTTTGCTCTGTTAAAAGTTTAGAAAAAGTATTTTAAGTATAAGTTAATGCTTGTTAGCGATTGAAAAAATAAAAACTGTAATTTGAACTGCAACGCTCATTTCTGAGTTGCTATGATTAGACATTTATTTTAAAGGGGGAAGCTGGGAGACAGCCCTTCTGGTTGGACCTGCTCGAAGATTTATCCATTGCTCTTGCAGAAGGTGTAAAACACATGTGTAGAGTGAAGGGGGATTTTCCTCTTTTAAAGATCTCTTTGTCTCTGGGCCAGGCGTGGACACCAAGAGCATGCTATTCATAAAGAGCACTTAAATGGGCTGTCAGTCAGGCTTTTTTGCTTTACAGTTGGAGAGATTACGGAGGGCTAAAAGGGGCCTCAGTGTTCGCAAAGACACCGTGGATAAAATCAATTTATAACTCTGTCTAGAACTTTCTTCATGTTGTGGGCTCATCCATAAATCAGACAATAACAACGTCTCTTTCTT
>PYXC01002066.1:1032500-1040000 GCA_015244755.2 Tenualosa ilisha
CTAAACAGCGTGCTGCATGTGTATGTGTGTGTGTCTGTGTGTATGTGTGTGTGTCTGCGCATGTGTGTGTGTGTGTGTGTGTGTGTGTGTGTGTTTGTGTCCTGTAGGCCACAGAGACACCTGTCTCCACTAAACAGCGTGCTGCATGTGTATGTGTGTGTGTCTGTGTGTATGTGTGTGTGTCTGTGCATGTGTGTGTGTGTTATGTGTGTGTGTGTGTGTGTGTGTGTGTGTAAAGCGGGTGTAAAAGACCTTTTCAGCACAACAATCACAGCTCATTCAGCGCACGCACCCTAACGGAACAGGGACCTGCCATGTTGTCCGGTTGTGTGCTTTTTGACGGCTGTACAAAACCGCAGGGACTCCATGACAATACCTTGCAACACACACTCTCTCTCTCTCTCTCTCTCTCTCTCTCTCTCTCTCTCTCTCTTTCTCCATTTCTTTTACACACACATACAGAAAGCCTTACATCTAAAGCAAAAGCGTGTTTTAGAGGAGAGTGTATTGGCAGCAGCCTACATACCTTATATCTATGCTACCATGACACACCATGCCATGACAGTGGTACACACACACATACACACACACACACACACACAGCTGGGCTGTGCATACAACAAGAAGGGCTTTAGTGCACTGTGAATGGTGTCGTGGGTGGCATTTGTTTAATGAAACTCATAACTTGCATCTCGCTCCAAAGGTTG
Organism: Tenualosa ilisha; assembly: GCA_015244755.2. Lineage (NCBI taxonomy): Eukaryota > Metazoa > Chordata > Actinopteri > Clupeiformes > Clupeidae > Tenualosa > Tenualosa ilisha. The sequence continues at coordinate 1,033,208 of PYXC01002066.1, forward strand.
CTGTGTAGGCCTATGTGGTTTTGTGTTTGAATATGCGCGTGTGTGTGTGTGTGTGTGTGTGTGTGTGTGTGTGTGTGTGTGCACTCTCATGTGTCTGTTTATGTGTATTTATGTGTGTGTGTGTGTGGAGGGTGTATTACTGCTGGAGCCCTTAGGAATGTGTGTGTGTGTGTGTGTGTGCGTGCGTGTGCTTGTGTGTGTGTGAGTGTGTGTGTGTGTGTGTGTGTGTGCACTCTCATGTGTCTGTTTATGTGTATTTATGTGCATGTCTGTGTGGAGGGTGTATTACTGCTGGAGCCCTTAGGAATGTGTGTGTGTGTGTGTGTGTGTGTGTGTGTGTGTGTGTGTGTGTAATACCTCTATCACCTGGTTTTACCACTGAAGAGTTCAGCCCAGTAAAGGAGTTCAAGTGCTGAGTCAGGACTTGGGGCTGCCTCCCTCCCTCCCCAGATGCTTGGGCTTGGCTCTGGGCTTCTTAATAGATCTCTGTGCTCACAAGCCCGCACAGGGATACACAAACACACACCACACACACACACACTATATCTCTCTCTCTGTGTCTTTCTCTCCTCTCTCCCATTCTCTCTCTCTCATTCTTCCTTATGTATTTTACTCTCTCCCTCTTTCTCATTCCCTCTTTCCCTCTTTCTCTCTCCCTCTTATTGTTATCCTCACTGTTTTTTTTTCTTTTACTTTCTCTTCCACTCTCTCACTCTTTTTTACTCTCTCCTCTCCCCCTCCTCTCTCTCTCTCTCTCTCTCTGTTTCTCTGTACTCGTCCCCATTGTCTGCTGTACAGAGAAAAGCAGAGGCAGGCGCTGGGTAAAGCAGGCAGTGTCTAGGGTCTGATTGCATCCAATCGATCAAAAAGTTGTGCGGCTCGCTAATCCGAGAGCAATCGGAGAGTTTCGACTTTTAGATTGGATACAAAGGGAGTGTGGCACATAATTGTGCAACTGTGCGTGTGTGTGTGGTGTGTGTGTATGTGTGTGTGGTGTGTGTGTGTGTGTGTGACAGAACTGCTAATAAGCACTTACCTGGAATGCCAGGTGGTGTCTTCAGGTATTTGCCGTTGAAGTGCTGAATGACCACCTCACATTTCTCAGTGGACTCCATCCTGGAACACACACCCATGAACAAGGCTTAACTCAGAAGGCTTTTATCTGTCTATCTATCATCACCATTCATAATTCCACACAAATCCACACACACAGGCGCACACATAACTCAGAAGTCTATCAACGATTTCATCTACAGTATGTAGGCACATTTTAGCACCAACATCATGATACGGTCTGAGACATTCAACCAAAACATTTCAAATTCAAGGTCCCCATATTTGATGTTCAAAACGCAAAATGCTTTAAAACAAAAGGACAATGCATTGGTGTAACAAAAATAACATTTTATCTCTGGTAACAACTTCCCCCATCAGTGATAAGAGAGGAAAGGTCAAGGAGAGGAAGGGTTTTGATGATGGCCTACAATAACACACCACAACATGGTCCCACCCTAAGAAAGATACACACGTGCGTCCACACTCTGGGTTGGGCGTGATGATTGCTTGTGTGACCTGTGGGACAATTGTGCTCAGTGACGCCTATTAACCTCAGAGAAGGTCAGGAGGAGTTCAAGCTGAAGTTATCAACGTCCTGAGAGATGATTACTGATGAGCCTCAACATCAGGGTAGCAACTAAAGCCATGAATTCACCAGGGGAAAAGGAAGAGGGATGAGGAGAAAGAATGAGTGAAAGACAGCGAGGGAGAGAAAGTGAAAGAGAGAGAGAGAAAGAGAAGGGGGGGGGGGGTGGAGAAAGGGTTAGAGAAAAAAGGTGGAGCAAAATGAGAGAGATGGAGCTGGCTTGAGTCTCTCAGGGTGCTCTACTAGGGTTGAACAGAAAGAGAAGAGGAGGAGGAAGAAAGAAGAGGAAAGAAGTGACGGAGAGGGATATGATTGTGGCTCTGTATCCTAGGGCTCCTTTGCCAACAGCATGAAAAGAACAAGGGAGAGAGAGAGAGAGAGAGATGGAGAGAGAGAAAGACAGACAAATGGATGGAGAAAAAGGGAGAGGGAGGGAATGAGTTACGAATGGAGAAAGAAAGTGATGGAGAGACAGAGAGTATGTGTGAGAGAGAGAGAGGTGTATGTGTGTGTGTGTGTGTGTGTGTTGAGGGTGGCTCCTGTTCCTAGGGCTGCTTTGCCAACAGCATAAAACAGGAAACAGCAGGGGCCTGCTGAAGCTCTTTCTCTCTCTCTTTCACTCTCTTCATCTCTCTCTTTTCTTTCTCTGCCTAATTCCCCCTTTCTCTTTTTATCACTCCCTCTTCCCATTGGGCTCTGACAGTAATTGTTCCTCTTTTCTTCCTTCACTGTGCAGCTATCGCTTTTTGTCTTCTCCTCCTCCAGTTTATGTAACATATTTCATTCACTTGCTACAGTGTGCCCTCTTTCTTTCTCTATCACTTACACACACACACACACACACACACACACACACACACAGAGAGAGAGATGAATGCACATACACACGTGCATGCACACACACGTACATTTGTACACATGCACACGTGCACACACACTCACACACACACACACACACAGCCCTCTATCTCTCTCTCCTGCCTCGCACACACACACACACACACACACACACACACACACACATACACACACAGTCCTCTATCTTTCTCTAATGCCTCTCACACACACACACACACAGCCCTCTATCTTTCTCTCTTGCCTCACACACACACACACACACACACACACACACATACACACACAGCCCTCTATCTCTCTCTCTTGCCTCACACACACACACACCTCTCATTTATGCTCTCCCTCTTTCCATCATTGCTTGCCAGTATGAGTGGCTAAAGTGGGTCAGGTGTGTAGTGTGTGCGTAGTGCGTGTGTGTGTGTGGGGGGGGTCTGTGGGTGGTGTGTGTGTGTGTCTGTGGGTGTACTGTATGTGTGCGTGTCTGTGTGTGGTGTGTGTGCGTGTGTGGTGTGACTCAGCAGTGGCCTTTTCACAGTGAGTGGCCCTGAACAGCCAGAGCTCAGAAAGAGCAGACACTGATCTAATCTGCAGTATGTGCCTTCTGCACTTCTGCACACACACACACACACACACAGAGAGAGAGAGACACACACACACACACACACACACAGGGTTGTGCTCAACACCTTTTAGCAGAAAGCTTATACATAGTTAATACTGCAGTCAGTTCAAACATAAGACTTTCCTTCTCTCCCTCCCTCTCTCCCTCCGTCTCTCTCTCTCCCTCCCTCTGTCTCTCTCCCTCCCTCCCTACTTCTCTTTCCCTCTCTCCAGTGGTGGTTGATGCCATCAGGTGCTGTTGTCCAGAGTGATTAGCTCTGCGTCTGCACTAATAGTCTATGATAACACTAATAGCTAGAGCACCGACACTTAGCCCAGTTTACTCTCACTAATGCCCTGCTGTTCCTCAGCGGCCTGCTGCTGTCTGTGGACCACCAACACTGCACTACACTCGCCATTCCCTCTATCTCTCCCTCTGTCTGTCTCTCACTCTATCTTTCTCTCTTTTGCTCGACTTCACTCTCTCTCTCCACTTCAGTCAGCTGCTGTCTGTAGACCACCAACACTAACACTAACACTACACTCACCATTTTCTCCCTCTCTTTCCCTCTATCTCTCCCTCTTTCTCCCTCACCCTCTTTCTCTCTCTCACTCTATCTTTCTCTCTATCGCTTGACTTCACTCTCTCTCTTCACTTCACTTAGCTGCTGTCTGTAGACCACCAACACTAACCCTAACCCTAACACTAACACCAACACTGCACTCACCTCCTCTCTCTCACCACCACCCTTCTCACACCCCCCCCCCCCCACTCTCCTTCACTCATCCATCCCTTCCTCCTCCATTCATTTCCTGCTCTATTTGCCTTTGCTCATTCCATGTTCCTCTCTTCCTCCCTCTATCCACTCTCTCTCTACCTATCTCCATCTCTCTCCCTGCCTTCTTCTCTTTCACCAACCCCCTCTCTGTCTATCTATCTTTCTCGTCTCTCAGTAATTGCTCTCTCTGTGCCTGTTTAAACACTTACACTCTTTTTGCTTCCCCCAGACCTAACTCCCTACACTGTTTTCCATTTTTCTTTCTTTCTCTCTCTCTCTCTCTCTCTCTCTCTGTCTCTCTTTCTCTCTCTCCATACTTTCCTACCTTTGCCTTGGTTTATATTTCCTTTAAATATTTATCTTGTACTGTGCCTTTGATGAGGGACAAAGTATGGGTTCTCATTACGGGCCCTGCTCTAATGGTGATATACAAGGGACCAAAATAGCCTCTGGTGTTCATTTTGAACCTACCAAATGAACACAAAATGAAACGATGCTGGCCTTTGTTGTTCTGAGCAAGGCTGTAATGTGTTCTTTGCTGCCTTAAGCCAAGCGCTAAGTGCTGTGTTGTTATGTGCCATGAGATACTGTAAAAGCTAGTTTGAGCTAGTGCTATAACACTCTCGATGCCCTCCTGCACTGTTTTGTTTTCAGATGAATTGTGTTGCACAAGGTGTCGTTTGTTTGACCCAAGTTTTTACAGACACATTTTAACCTTTGTTTTTACAGACAGAATATTTTGTTTCCAGCCACATGTAATACAATGAGGCAACAGTATAAAACACTCCTCATTCCACATAGAAAAGCCTTAACTTTTCAGCTAGCTCAGTCTTCTCCTGTCCACAGCACCTGAATATGCCATATTTTCCAAGCCTATAAAACGCATCAATACCCCAAAGTGTTTTTCCACAGCTGAATTGTTACCCATTCGAGTGTTACCCTTTATGTTCTAAGTTGTTCAAGAATTCTCATACCACATCAAATGTCATTTTGAGCTGAAAACCTAAATTTTTTTCTTTCCATTAAGTGTACCTGTGTGCAACAAACATCCGTCCTCATGATTTCTGTTTATTCACCTGCTTGTTGTGCAGTAGACTAACAAACACGCTAGCCATGCTAGTGGTCGACACACTGCTAAATGTTTGGAGTCAGACAGGTTAACAATGTGTCTATGGAGGTGCAAAGTAAGGGGAGAGGATGCAAGCATATACATTCTCATATCAATAATAAAACACACCCACGTACAGACACAGACACACACACACACACACACACATACGCATACAAACACACAAATGAACAGCTTGCACATTAGCGCAGCCTTTTCCTCTAAAGCTGGTGAAGGTAGCTCAGCTAACACCAGGCGGTGTGGGGGTACTGCAGCTCCAGCAAAGTGGTGTGAGTTTGGGCTGAGAAGTTGCCTGTTGAGCCGCTAGCTCAGTGAAGTGAAATCCCTGCAAGGTGTTGCTGTTGCTGCTGCTGCTGTTGTTATTGTTGTTGTTATGTTACTGTTCATCGTCATCATCGGCATCAGTTGTTTCTCTTGGGTTCTGTCTCTTTTTTCGTGAGAGAGTGTCTGAGGAGGCATGCTCACCCCAGTCCATCATAAGGCATGAACACCAAAGGCCTATCTGCTCTGCTTAAAAACGCAATGTTTCGCATGTAGCCTTTGTTTTCATATTTCAAAGCTCAGACTCTACTTTCAGGTTCTACTTCCCATTCTCGAAGAGAGTCTGAAAAGACACTCAGCATAAGGGGAAAGGTCCGCAACTCCGACGCTAAAGCTCCCTCGACATCTCCACGTTCCTGCTCCATGCAGAGTTCTGTCAGAATGCTTCAAAGCTCAGCCTTGTAAAGTCAAAGTTGACTGGTATAAATGCTTTTATCCAAAGCAACGCAGACTTGCAACATGGGGTTCGATCACTTACTGATGTGTTACTGTGTGTTACTGTCTTACTGTGTGTTCTGTTATTGACTCAAAGGTATCTGCAGCAAATGGACATCTAGACAGCTGGTCGGCAGTCTAATATAGTGAGATTTGTAAATAGTTCCCATTGAGAACTGAACCCATGTTCTATATTAGAATTCTTGCTAGCCTCTGGCTCCCATCAGTAAGCATGCAAATGCTTTAGCTGTATCTGCTGGACAATAGTATGGTCTACTGAGGAGTGAATTTATTCTAGTGCCAGAAAAAATAGAGGGACAGATAGCCCCCCCACCCCCCAAAAAAAACAGGCATGCAAAGTTATGCTTTAGCTGCATCTGTTTGGATTTGGTCTGGTGCCTGCATGCATAACGAAGTGTGGGGTACACAAGTAAATCCACTGCTGTCTTCTTGCAATATTGACAATCGGCAAGTAAATCTGTGCTTAAAGGCACATCTGCTGGACAATACCGAGATCTACCGAGGGTAGAAGTTTGTGTGTACACCTGTGAGTTACGTTGACAGGCAGACTCACCTGGCGAAGCCGACCCCTCTGCTGACCCCGTTGGCGTCGCGGAGTATCCTGGTGGAGATGACGTGGCCAAAAGGCTTGAGCATGTTCTCCAGCTCCTGCTCGTCCATTGACACAGGCAGGTTGGAGATGTACAGGTTAGTGGGGTCTTGTTCCTGTTGCTGTGGCAAGAGAAAGAGTGAGCGAGAGAGAGAGAGAGAGGGAGAGAGAGAGAGAGAGAGAGAGAGAGAGAGAGAGGATTAAGACTTGTTCATTGAACTGGTATTTTAACCTTTTCTTTGCTGCTCTTTTTTGCATGAGAACATCCAATACTAACAATATGCAAAATCCACATGGGAAGAGAGAGAGAAGAAGAAGAAGATGATGAAGAAGAAAAAGAAGAAAACGAAGAAGAAGAACAGAGATGGGGGCGCAGAAAGGGTTAAAGAAAGAGAGAGAGGAGGAAAAAAGGAAAACAA
>PYXC01002066.1:1042500-1052500 GCA_015244755.2 Tenualosa ilisha
ACGTACATACGCACACGTACACACAGACACACACACAAACACACACAGCCTCACTAACAAAGAGAAAACTATCAGAATAGCCTTTACACAGTAGTCCAGCTGTACAAAGGGCTCCTAGCCTGCAGGCTAACTGTGTAGGAGGAATCCCCTCTTCTCCTCTCCTCTCCTCTCCTCTCCCAGAGACCAAAAAGAAGAGAAAAGAAAAGATATTCCTGGCTATGATAGAAGTGAGTCTGCTCACACTGATAATGCATCCTTACATCATCACAGTGTACACAAAAACACACACACACACACACACACACACACACACACACACACACACACACACACACACACACACACACACTTCATAATTAGCTAGCTCAGTCTTTGGTGCTGTATAAGTTTAGGGGTGGGTAATGGGATTCAATTGAATTAGTGTTCTACCTCTGAGCCCAGCACTCAGTCCTCTTTGAATACTGATATGCATACGGCCATGTGAATGTTTACTTCCCTCAAAAACAAAGGGCATGAAAAGGGGAGGTGTTTCCAGCGTCTTGCTCTGCAGCTGTCATGCCTGGCTTATTATACAACTCTGTCCGCTAGCGTCACAGTCGGCTGTGTTATTGACTGTGCAGTGACAGTTCTAATGAGTTCCATGTGAAAGTTGGAATTGTGTTACAGTGGTGATCGGGAACAATGGGCACAGTTGCCAGAGAGAAAACCTGGTCCTGTGTGTGTGTGTGTGTGTGTGTGTGTGTGTGTGTGTGTGTGTGTGTGTGTGCCATGGATGTGTATATGTGATATGTGTGTGTGTGTGTGTTTGTGTGAGTGTTTATGTGTGTGTTTATGTCTGTGTGTGTGTGTGTGAGTGTGTGTGTGTGTGACATAGAGAGAGAGAGAGAGAGAGAGAGAGAGAGAAAGAGAAAGAATGATGGAAAGTGATCAAGGCAGTCATGGAAGAGAGGTTGATGGAGAGATACAGGCATGAACAGAGATGGAGAGATGGAAACAGAGACAAAAGGAAGGGATGAATGGAAAGGAAATAAAGAGAGAGTGTTGATGTGCTAGTTTGGTATACTTTTGTAATGTCTAGATGACTTGTCCTTTACGTAATGATGACTTTGGCAGCACAAAGCGCCTCTGTCAGTACAGCTCTTTCAAATATTTGGATGCATCCATATGAGAGAAGAAAGGAAAGATGATTCATTTCGACTCTGTGCTGGCTGCACTAAAGGGACACCCTGGGAGGTGACGAGTGGATAAAGATCCATCTCTAATACTCTCCTCTTCCTCTTCCTCTCCTCTCGTCTCACATTCCCTCGCCCAATAAACACACCAATTGCTCTCTCTCTCTCTCTGTCTCATGTCCCAGTCTTTTCCACCACTCCTCTCTGTCCGGTCTCTGTCTGTCTCTCTCTGTCTCTTTCTATCTCCGGTCTCTGTCTTTCCCCTTGTCTCTGTGTCTGGCCTGTTGTCAGGGGGAGAGTCCTCTTCTATGTGAGTAATTAGGCTGGTTATTGAGCAGGACACGTTTCATCTGATTAAAGCCCATGGGTGCAGAAGGAAAACACACACACACACACACACACACACACACACACACACACACACACACACACGCACACCACACGCGCACGCACACACACAAGCGCGCCGAACTGACTGGAACCAGTGGAGGAAAAGAAAATCAGTCCTCTCCCTAACCAGAAACTCAATTTTCCGGCCTGAGACAAAAACAACCATGTGTTGTTTGGGTTTTCATGAAGTGTGTCTCACGCTGTGAGCCGTTCCACACTGATGAGAAATTTGTCACACGAGAGCTTTAAACGGCATTTCTTTTTTTTTCTAAATCTTAGGTCACTGTTTGGAAACGTGCACAATAATCTCAGTGTTTAGAAATGCGTTCCATAAAATCCAAGGGGGTGACTGTATTTATCGCTCTATCATACTGTTTCTATGACACAAAGAAACATCTCACAAACATGGCAACCTCTGATGACAACAGAGTTGCAAACAGGAGTCACTCTGGCTTTCAGTGACAAAGGCGGACGTCATTAAAGAGATATTCCAGTGCATTTCAATCTGTAGCCCTACTGTTCGAGGTCACTGAGTGCTGTGGTTAGGGAAAAAAGAATGAGGAAAATGCGCACAACACAGACCCGAATCACAAACCGAGTTCTGTTGCCCTCATCAGTTAGCGTTAGCTGCCGTTTTAGAATATAGCTTCAATCATAAGCCTGTGGTCCGACTGGTGCACTAAGCTAAGCTAGTGGCTAGTGACACCAAACTCGCAGTTGTGTAGAAGTTGATAACACAGCAAGTACAAGCCCAGCCACATAGATGTCCTAACTATTCACCAAAGCAGCTGATTATGATTGGTATCCAGGTATCCAGGAGTTCACCTTTCACCTTTCACCTTTGGAAAGTTCACAGGTATCTCCACTCACCCACCTCTGTAGTGATCCCATAGAAAGAAAACGTAAACTGGGATTACACAAATTATACGAAGTGTCTTATATGGTCCTTACATTATTCTACAAGGACAGAATCCTATATGTTTTTTTTTCTATCAGGAATTATCCATTCACTTTCCAGGGGAGAGCCATTCTAATGAAACCAGTGATGAAACACTGGTAAATACATGTAGCCTACTGTTGGTGGAATTGTACTGTGAGTAACTCTGGGTTAAAAGTACATTACTATGTGGAGACATGTGAGAGTAAGAATACCTACAGTCTCTCATGCGCTGTTACTCGTACTGATGTAGAGCAAGCCCAAAGCAGTAGTTTACGGTGGAGAGGACTCTGCACTTATGTTCTCTTCTGCAGAATCCAGCGAGGCAGAGTCTATAAGCTGACAGGACTCAGAGAGAGTGGTGTGTGTGTGTGTGTGTGTGTGTGTGTGTGTGTGCATGTGTGTGTGTGAGGTGGGTTAGAGAGCTCTTGGTGGAATTACCATGTGACTTCCCCTCCCTCTCGGGTTCTCTTGCTTTGATAGTGGCACTACACAGTCGTAAATAAGCTTCCTGCTTGAGGAAGCAGAGGTTAGTGAGAGGAAGTGGAGTGACTGTGTGTGTGTGTGGTGTGTGTGTGTGTGTGTGTGTGTGCGTGTCTGTGAGCAGTGAAAGCTCAAACGGCTGATTGAACATCCGCTAATGCCTTACTTTGTGTGTGCCTCAGAGTCAGCATGTAAATGAGGCAGTAATTGAACTGGAGTTTGTGAGTGTGTGTGAGTGTGTGTGAGTGTGTGTGTGTGTGTGTCTGTGTGTGTGTGTGTGTGTAAATATCAGAGTAAAGTGTGCCCCTGTAAACTTGATCATGTACTACTTGAAACGTGTGCATGTTTTCATATGTATAGTAGTACATTACAACTGCATAAAAAAGCATGTTTACATTTCCCTACATGCATTCATAAGAAATGCTGCTGTGAATATACAGTGTGATGATGTGTGTGATGACAGAAATAGATCTGTATATGTGTGTGTGTGTGTGTATGTATATGTATGTATATTTGTGTACTGAAGTAAAGTCCCTGTGGCCCACTGTGTGTGTGTGTGTGTGTGTGCACATGTGCATTTATGCATGCTTCTTTGTCTCTTTGAAGGGATAAGCATGTTTGCAAGTATGTCAGTAAGAGAGTCTGCCTCTGTGTGTGTGTGTGTGTGTGTGCGTGTGTGTGTGTGTGTCCTCGTCAGTGTGCGCTACAGCGGAAGGTTAATGGAGAAGCCGGCGGCTGTGGCGGTGGCAACGACGGCTCCTAATGACGATAATTCCTCCACCTTGCCACCAGGAGGACGCCGCCCGTGTCACTTCCTGTGACGGATGGGCTTCCTGTGCCGAGCTGACGGCCCGTGGCCATTATTTCATATTTAGGGTCGTCTCTGTTTACCCCAAAGTCATCGCCATAAATATTAGCAGGCTAACGCAAGCAGGGAGGATAATGAGATAGATCCAGGTAAAGATGGAGAGAGAGAGGGCTGACTGACAGACAGAGAGAGAGAGAGAGAGAGAGAGAAAGAGACTAAAAGAAAAAAGGAGAGTCAGAACAAGTAAATGAGAGATGGAATATAGAGAGAAAGAAAGTAGATTATAGAAAGATGAAGAGAGGCAAGAAAACAGACTAAGAGAGAGAATCAATAGCAGAAGAGTGGAAGATGAAGAGATTGCAGGAATACTAGAATTGAGAGAGAGAAGAATTGAAAAGAGAGAGAGAGAGAGAGAAAGAGCGCAGGATGACAGTAAGACTAACGCTCCAAGCGAGGGGCATCTTGTGTCAGTTCGTGCCAGCCAGACATCTCCCTCACCGCCACGCGCTGAGCAGGAGAGCCAAGGCCTTTATGCCTATCAGCGCCACGCCCGAGGGCAGGGAGGGGGGCATTCATTGAAAGGATAAAAGCGAGACGGCCTGGCGCGGAGGGGGGCATTCATCGGAACGATAAAAGCGAGACGGCCTGGCGCGGAGGGAGGAAAGCGGGTGGCCCGCTCTATCAGCGGCTGACACTGGGGTCTCTGCTACTGTTTCACGCGGCCGTGCTGTCGCGCCGCTGTGCCGGCGAGCCACTGCAGAGCCGCATGGGGGCATGGGGAGAGGATTAGAGACAGACCTCGCTCTGTAATTGGCTCTGCAGGGCTCCCTCTCTCTAGTACTTCAGTTTGGTGTTTGTGTCACTGTTAGTGTGTGTCTTTCTGCTTGTGTGTGTGTGTGTGTGAGAGAGAGAAAGAGAGAGAGAGAGAGAGAGAGTGAGAAAGAGAGTGGAATGGAGGTAGTCTGAAGGAGGTGGTTTGTGTCTGTGTCTATGTATGTGTGTCAAGGTGAGAACTAGTAGTCCTTGACTGTGTTTCTATATGTGTGTGTGTGTGAGTGTGTGTATTTGAGACATACACACACACGCACACACACACGCACACATACACACACACACACAACGACTGCGTGCACGTGTGCCTGGCCGTCTTGAGGGGATGCTACGCCTGTTTAAAAAAGCAATCCATTTGAGTTGGCTGGGCCACCCAAGGCACCCCCCGCAGTCCAGCTTTGGCATCGCAATTAAACTCGGAGACAATGGCTCTCCCCCCTCTCTAGGTGGGCATGGGCAGACCTCGGGGGGCCGCTAAGACCCGCGCGCAACGCTTTTGTGAGCTCATGTTACAAGTCAGGGGGGGCTTGTTATGTTTTGTCCTTCCTCCAGCTCTGCGCATTTAAACACTGCATCAAGGCTAGGCTCCTGAGAGAGAGAGAAGGAAAAAGACAGAGAGAGAGAGAGAGAGGGAGAGAAAGAGAGAGAGAGGACCTCCAACTGCATCACAATTAGCTGGATGGGGACAGGACTAGATTGGTTATGAAGTGGAGGATGGGGTGAAATTGGAGGCAGAGAGAGAGAGAGAGAGAGATGGCATGAGTAAGGGATAGAGAGAAAAATGTAAGAGAGAGTGGAGGGGGGGGAGAGAGAGAGGGAGAAAGAGAGGGAGAAGAGATGAAACCAGGGTATCAACACACAGCCGGATAGACAGATGAAGATGACGCCAAAGCACCAGAGAGCAAGAGATGTGAGGATAGATAGAAAAAAGGTAACAAAAAGAATACAAAGATGAAATACTGCAAAAAAGTGTGTGTGTGTGTGTGTGTGTGTGTGTGTCTGTGTGTGTGTCTGTGTAGCACACAGGGGCCACGGCATGACGCACTTCAAATGAAGACCGGGGTTTAATTTGTCAGGAGCTCACAGTGGCAGTGGCGGAGACACAAAGAGGGTCGGGGTTCAAAGGGCTGTCAGTCAGACACCCAACGCTTTGATGAGGCGTCTCTCTGGCCTGCTCCCCAGTGCAGGGAGCAGACTGACAAACCTCAGCACAGACGCTAACACACCACACACACCACACACACACACACACACACACACACACACAGTCATCACCTCATATATGTGTATACAAGAACACACATCTCTCTCTTTCACACACACACACACACACAATGGTACACAGACCAGCCCTTCGGTCTGGGTAGGATTAACCTAGACAGAATCTTGGGGCACTGCAGGTGAGAGAAGAATGAGAGTGGATACACACACACACACACACACACACTGCCAAAGTCAGGACTCCCTATCCCTAAAGGCCTCAGGGCTCTGGGCAGGACCTGGAGACACCTCAGCCTGATCTCTCCAGCAACCAGTCAGTTAAAAAAATTGCTTTCAGCCCCAGTGTTAGTAGTGTAATAACATATGTATTACATCAAAGCACTCATTTATAACATGTGTAATACAACTAGTGACTATGTGCTGATGAATTGAGTTGTTCATTCTTTTTGCAAAGCATCTTTGTGGTTTATTGAAAACTGACAATATTCTGTTTATAATTAGTAGTATGTCTTTTAAAATGTAAAAGCTTACCCCCATGAAAATAAAGATGAATGGCCCATGTCTTCATCTGGGTGGATATGCTTTGAAAGACATCTGGGTGCAAGACAAAAGCAGTTTCTCCTAAAGTCCCCAGACACAGTGAGCCCTCACTTCATCAAATTGGGACCTCATACATCACACCATTCAGAGCTTGACTACACTTCCCAGAGGCCTGCTAGCAATGTCAATGAGGCACCCTCAGCTTGAATCCAGCCACAACCCAACGCTGGAGAGCTAACAGACATAACCAGATGCAGAATGCCAAGCCTGCTATTTGCCGGCTCTAGACGGCTAACGACACATTGGAGAACACGAGACAATTTCACCCTCCTGTGCCTTTTTTCCCAGTATAGCCGAGGTGCAACTATAAACCGTTGAGCCTTAATGGAGGTTGTGGTTGATGAATACCACACAGGCACCACCGCAGGGGCACAAAAAGTTGCTGATTTATTATTTAGCATTGTTGGGAAGGTTTAGGATGTTGGATTGTATTTTTTAGTTATTTATTTATTTTTTCCTCCCCAAGTTGGAGAGCTCTGCCCGGGCACTTGAGGCTGGCTGGCTTGGTTGGCCTGTTTCTGCTTGGCATTGTGAGCCTAACTGGGCACAATGCAAGAACCGTTGGCAGAGGAGTGACAGAGGGCTGGCAGAGAGGTTTGTGTGTCTGCTGTGTGTGTGTGTGTGTGTGTGGTGTGTGTGTGTGTGTGTGTGTGCAGACCACCCTACGCCCATCCTATTGTGTTGTGGAAACGGACGTAAACATGTGCCCACACACCCACCCACGCATTCACCAATGCACACAAACAGACACACACACACACACACACACACACACACAAAGACAAGGGCACATACACAGAGAGACACACACACATATTACACACAACCCCCATCCTCCCCACCACACACACTCACTCACAAACATGCATATTTTATGGGTCTGCGTTGACTGATTAAGCTGTAATGGGGCTCTGGTGGAGGGCATGAAGTAAAATAAAGGAGTGTGTGTGTGTGTGTGTGTGTTGTGTGTGTGTGTGCACGCGTGCGGTGCAGTTGCACAACCTTCCAGTTTGTGTAGAAGTTTCTTGAGAACAGGAAACCATAAGGCACGCTGCACACCCACGTAACTCCGTTCATTCCTGATAAACTCTCTCTGCCCATTTACTTTTCCCCCCCTTCTCTCTTTTCAGTTGTTTTTTCTTTTCCTTTTTGACCTCAGACTTTCCAATACACAACACATCCTACCCAAAGCCAAACACACTCCTTCTGCCCCTCCAAACTCTTGTTTACTCCATTCATTTTGATCTCGTGTCTCGTATCTCTTATCTCGTATCATTTCTCTTACTTTCCCTCTCAATTCAATAAATCTTTATTGGCATTACAAAATAAATACACTTCATATTGCCAAAGCTTTTGTAATTGTACAGATCAGTCTATCAGTTGGTCCGAGTCAGTCTATCAAGTACAAACAAACTGATAAGAACAAAGAACAAAACACTGTGTATGCAGGATGTAGTGTGTACTTTTATTTTCCCTCTCTTGCTTTATGTATCTGCTGATCACACTCTTTTTTTGTCTTTCTCTTCTATTCTCTGTATCCCTCTCTCTCTCTCATGCTTAATCTCCAATCTCTCCATCTTTTGCTCTGCCATCCTTTCTCATCTTCTCAGTCTCTTCCCCTGCTCTCTCTGTATCTCTCTTTTCCTCTCTCTTCTACACCCTCTCTCTCTATCTATCTATCTCCTCCCGCAAACTCATCTTTGTCTCTCCAAATGTGTGTGTGTGTGTGTGTGTGTGTGTGTGTGTGTGTGTGTGTGGGAGGGGTTGTGAACTTCCCGTAGAGTGACGGCTGACAGCGGGCCCTCACACCTCCAGATCCCCCACTCACTCCCTCCCTCCCGCCATCCCTGCTTGTGCCTCATCCATTTTGATGAAGGGTTAATGTGAATTTAAATGGGTCGATGTGCGGCTCACCCACTTCATCACGCCTCCTGATTTGATTTGGCCGTCCGTCTCAGCGTCTCTCCCTCTGCCGCTCTCTGCCAGCTAATATTCCGCAGATTAAAATTTCATGTGGAGCTCATACCCCCCGAAAAAAATCCATTATTAACATGGGCCGGTCGGAGCCCCCACCCCCTACATCCACCATCCGCTCCTCGACCCCATGGCTTTAAGCACAAGTACACAATCAAAAACACACACACACACACACGCACGCACGCACACACACACACACACACACAGAGGTGCAATTTTGCGCTCTCCCATGCTGTGGTAGCAGCAAGTTAAGGGGAAAATAATTACACACACACACACAGACACACCACACACACACACACACAGACACAGACACACACACACACACGCACACACACACACACACACACACACACACACACACATATGAATACACACGTGAGCACTGGTAGTCTTGTGCTTTCTCACACACACAGACATGCAGGAACATAGACCATACAGACATAGACACACACACACACACACACACACACACACACACACACACACACAGGCTTTATTCCCTGCTATCATACCAGAAGCACATCACAATACCCCCCCCCTGCAGAGGCTAGAATGCTTGTCACCCCCCCTCTGTGGCTCTGTGATGCTATGAAATGGTGGAATTCGATTTAAGGTTTCCAGTGGGGTTAGTGGGGTGGGATTATAAGGGTGGTGGGGCGGAGGGCCGGGCGGGGGTGGGGGGGTGGGGGGGGGGGTTGAGGGTCATGGGTGAAGCACTTTACTTGTGTAATTGGCACGAGTGGCGTCAGCGTAATGCATCATTCATGCCGTCGTAAGGAGCGGCATTAATTTCCCCAGGGCGGACATGAATCGGCCGGACGAGGGGAGTTGATGGGAACGCGGTGCTCCACCATGGAGAGGCATGGCGGCACGGGGCCTTCCTGTGATCGGGTGGAGTAGTTGCTACTTCCTGCTGAGATGAACTCTCTGAATTATAGATCCTCCGCTCAGCGTGTGTACATGTGTGTGAAAGTGAGTGAGAGTGTGTGTGTGTGTGGGTGTGTGTGTGTGTGTGTGTGTGTGTGTGTGTGTGTGTGTGTGTGTGTGTGTGTGTGTGTGTGTGTGTGTATGTGTGTGTGTGTGTGTGTGTGTGTGTGTGTGTGTGTGTATGTTATAAGGCGTATATTCACCTTTTTGCTAATCTGCCTATATATCTATCATGTATTAGTCACTGGGCTTTGGTGTGTGTGTGTGTGTGTGAAAAGGCGTAACATATTCACCTTTTTGCTAACCTGCCTATGTATCTATCATTTCATTAGTCACTAGGCTTTAGCGTGTGTGTGTGTGTGTGTGTGTGTGTGAAAAGGCGTAACATATTCACCTTTTTGCTAACCTGCCTATGTATCTATCATTTCATTAGTCACTAGGCTTTAGTGTGTGTGTGTGTGTGTGTGTGTGTGTGTGAAGAGGCGTAACATATTCACCTTTTTGCTAACCTGCCTATGTATCTATCATTTCATTAGTCACTAGGCTTTAGTGTGTGTGTGTGTGTGTGTGTGTGTGTGTGTGAAGAGGCGTAACATATTCACCTTTTTGCTAACCTGCCTATGTATCTATCATTTCATTAGTCACTAGGCT
>PYXC01002066.1:1057500-1075000 GCA_015244755.2 Tenualosa ilisha
TTCCTGAGCGACTCTTCATACATCACTGCGGAGTCATGTTGCCTAGACAAGTTATTAGTGTGGACACGTATGCCTGTGCTGCTTTTGGTCATCTGTGTTCCTTCCCACTGAAAAGCCGCGGCCATTCAACTGGCCAACTCAGTCAGCGGGTGTTTTTGTGCGGGGGTAACGGAGCCCACCAATTAATTATGTGAGCGTGGATTAATGTGCTCTTAATTTGAGTGCACGGGCACCATTAATGAGCTTTGCTGTTTGAAGGCAGCTCTTGGGGAAGAAAAAAAGAAAAAAAAAGAAAGAGAGAAAAAAATGAAAAAAATAAAAGCTCTCACACTCCCTTTCATTTGAGCAGATAGAGAGCAGCCTGGGGTGATGGCGTGCTGGGCTACAGGCAAAGGGAATGAATAGGAATGAAAATTAGACCCATTTGATCTAATTGTACAAGCACACTCGCGTGTTTACGCTGCTACGTTCAATTTGATTTATGATTGTGACTTTAATAATGAATCTGTTAGAGATTACACCAAACACAGATTGAGAGCCACGGAGAACTGACTGTAGGAGTACAAAGAGTTACACTGTCTGGTGTTTTGTGTTTGCAACTGATTGTGTGTGTGTGTGTGAAGCTTACATAAGGAGAGGCATGCTCTCTAAGCTTCCTGTCTGACCAGCAGGGAACAGGTTCTTTAGCTGTGTCCATTTAGAAGGACACAGCTAAAGAACCTGTCCATTCAGAGGGACATTATTTTTTAAAACCTTGCATGCATCATTAACAGAGGGTGTTGTGTAATACACTACAAAATTAAAGTAAGCAGTATATAGAAGTAAATAGTGGAGCCAAGATGGCAGACTAGATTGATTAGTTTCCTCTTGAACAAAACACCACCCACTAAAATACATGCTGGAAAACAGCTAATTCAGCTATTACAAAACCAATTTTGCAGGTTGTAAATTCATTTATTTTTGGTTGAAATGCTCTGAAATGTTTAAAATCTTGTCCACGAACCAGAACAGGACCCATTACTTGATGGTAAGGGACTATCTGCGGGAGCCTCTGGCTTGCATCTGGCCTGGATTTGGCACGGCTCTGCTCTTGACTTTCCATACAAAGGTGCAATCTATGTGGCCACAAGTCGGATCTGTGCTGGGTAAGAGAGGACACCACCAGCTGACGACACAACAAACCGTCAACAAGTCACTGCACTGTTCAAACAACCCAATTTAGACAGACATTCCAGCATCTGTCGTGTAATATCTATAAAGAAACAAAGCACACCAACAAAAAAATAGCATACACACACAAACACAAACACACACTCTCTCTCTCACACACACACACACACACATACACACACGCACACAAGCACACACGCAAAGCAAAACACTGGCAGAAGAAGGTTCTGGAAACCTGTGTAATGGTCTGTACTGGGCCTATGAGGTAACCGGGCCCTATTAAGCCTTGCGTGCTCCTGCCCTCATTGCTTGCTGACATTCTTCTGATGAGCCCTGGCATCGGTTCATGGGCACCGGGCCACAACAGCCCCACCAGGGGCCTAACTAGCTGGGATGGTTCAGCCGGCGCCAGGTATGCCGCACCCCAGCGCTGGTAGGGTGGGTCACGGGTGATTGGCAAGGGCACTGTAGGTTGCTAAGCAACCCCACATGCCAAGGCCAGGTGGCACGAACTTTGAACAAATCGACAGGGAAAGCTGGGTGGGATTTCTTTTTTTTTTTTTTTTGCCACTAAACACCATGGTGGATAGCCAGAAAGTCAAATTCAGTCAGAGATGATGGGTGGTGATGAGGGGATGATAGGGTGGCGAGAGAGGAATGATGGATGGCATGAGTTGCCATGCCAATGTGTGATGGCTTTAATGATTGTTTGCTTGTTGTTGTTGCTTGTCAACAGCCTCTCATGTGACTGCCTGTTGGCTTCCTATACTCTCCATCTCTCTCACTTTGTATTTCTTTCTTTTCCTCTCGTTTTTGCATCCCTCTCTCTGTATCTCTCTTTATCTATCTCTTTCTGTCTCTCCCTTTCTCGCTGTACCACTCTCTCGCTCTGTTGCAGATGGGGCGGGCTGCAGTCCCACATCCCTGTGCTGCTCTAATTAGACTAATTGGAGTCAGATGATGGAGGCTTAATTGGAAAGGAACGCAGACGGGGCTACGGGGCTTTTCCGCACGGGAATGTCAGCTGGCACAGAGGCCAGCATGGGATAGAGAGACAGCAGAGATGGATCGCAAGAGGGAGAGAGACAAACAGATAGATAGATAGATAGATAGATAGATAGATAGATGGATTGAGAGAAAGAGAGAGAGAGAGAGATAGGGAGGAAAAGAAAGTGAGAGACAGAGGCTATTGGAAGAGGTATGTCTAAAGAGAGACCCGTTGCAAATAGGGTCACATCTATTTTAAAAGGCACCACACACTGTAAACAAACTTTCTCTGTATCCCAACTAGATCTGAGTCACGCTTCAACCCTCAAAAAAATGGTCTTTCAAATGGATCACTGGGTCTGAAAGAAGCACTAGCTGAATAAAATGGACTGCTATTCTTTTTTTTTTTTTTAAATAACAGCAAATGCTACGATGAGCCTTCAATCATGGTCACCATGAATGACAGACAGGACAAATTCTGCGAAACTGCATACTCGCTTTCAATTAACACCAGCGAGTTGAAACCCAACTAGATTCCTTCTCTGTTACTGGAAGTAAATTGGATGTATGTTGTGACAAAATGTGAAGGACTATGGTGAGGGAAAGTGTCCTTGAAAGAGAGATACTTCTATCACCATGAATGTTGAATGCAGAAGAGTTCTCAAAGCATTCTCAAAACATCAAGCAGCAAACGTTGGCTCGTGATTTTAGCTATAATGCAGAGAATAAGGGTTTGTATGGGTTGCGCGGTTTTTGTTCTTGCTTCCACATACTCATCAACAAAGTGATGAAAATAGCCCTTAAACAAGCGCACACATTTGCATAAATACACACACACACGCACACACACACACACACACACACACAGATACAGAGACACACGCACACAAACAAACATGCTTAGTTTAGCAGAGGGTTACTGAAATTCGCATGCAGCAAAATCCAAATCTCAGTGTGACACATTTCCTCGCTTCCACACACACACACACACACACACTTCCCAGCTTCGCTTTCTCTCTGCAACTTGCGAATCACACTTTCAGCACTTGCGTGTGTTTCCGAGGAAACACCCATGTCGTTGGCAACACGCACACGTTGCACTTTGCTACGCTTTGCGACCCGCAGCACATTCTAATGAAAGAACTGGGCTAACCATGCAAATTTCATAGCAGTCACAAACATACCAGCAAAGGGCTTCAAATCTGCCCAAAAACAGACACTGTAGCATTTGATGAAAGTCAGACATTCAAATGCATGGTGGAGAAACAGCACTCGCCATCTGACAGACATTTTGTCACTGAACTATAGGCAGTGTTTACTTCCAATCCTGTAGGGTGTGCTATAGAGGTTTGTTTTTGTTTACTTCTGCGTGGAGCTCTTCATCTACTCCCCTACTGTTGTCTGCTCCATTGGGTGCTGTCACAGTGTAATGGCACCTCTGGCCCGCGTCAGCTGCCCTCCTGCTTTGTGTTTGTGAACAGCATCTGCTCTGCTTACCCAGATCAAAGATCTCTGGGTTACCTTGATCTCTTACGTTCTCTCCTTCGCTCCTGTCTCCCTCTATCCTCCTCCCTCTCTTTCTTTCTAGTCTTTTCATCTCTCTTTCAGGCACGTCTGCATGTCTGTGTTGACTGGGGCCCGCTGCTTGGCTTGGTGGAGGTGTTTATTTCCCCCACTTTGTTGCTGATCTCTCAATATGAAAGTGCATGGGGGGGCTGAGATTGCTTCAAGAGAGCTTTTCACTTTAACGTCTCTCTCTCTCTCTCTCTCTCTCTCTCTCTCTCTCTCTGTGTTGTGTGCGTGTGTGTGTGTGTATGTGTGTGTGTGTGTGTGCGCCTGTCCATGTGTCCATGAGAATGATCTGCAAACGCAGTGTTTTATCTGTCACTCTCTGATGAGCGTCTCTCTCTCTCTCTCTCTCCTCTTTCTCTTCTCTCACACACTCTCTCTCCCTCTCTCGCTTTTTCAGTACCTCTTTGTTGGGGAATGTAATTACTGCATCTCCCTAGTCACTTGTAAAAAAAAAAAAAAACAGAAGAAAAAAAAACGAAAGAGAAAATGTCATTAAATTCCACGGGCATGTTTTATTTCTCTCTCCGTATGGTTTTAATCAGCTGCTCTTTCTGCTTTAATTCTCAGGGAAAATGTTTATTTACCAAGACCAGAAAAAAACACCCTCTAAACTGCTTCAAAATCTCACTTCAGCCCCCACACAGTGTTGCAGCAGTGCACTGGCTTTTTTTTTTTTTTTTTTACGAGCGTTCTACGCACTCAAGGTCGGTCCAGAGGAGAGGAGGATAATTAGATGTGTGAGGAGCAAGAGAGTGCCGCACTTTCCAAATGAGACTAGCGGGTCAAACTTCCTCCTTGGCATTAGCCTCTCAACCAATCACAGAAGTCTCTCTTGCAGCAATTAGCCAACGGCAAGGCACATCGTTTTCGCTCACTTGTACCAAAGCAGGTGTCTCCATGGGACACTAGTGATAGAGAGAACGCGTGTGTGTGTCTGTGAGTGTGTATGTTTGCGTGTGTGTGTGTGTGTGTGTGTGTGTGTGTATGTGTGTGCATCTGTGTGTCTCTGTACACCACATTAATGAATGAGGTCAGAGAGCAAGGCTGGCCCAGAGAGAGAGAAAGAGTAACCCTATCATTTACACAATCCAGTGTGATAATAGCTACTGAAATAAGAGGCTTAAGAGCAGTGAGCATTGCTGCTGAATGACTCTTTAGGTGAAAGAGGACATATCTGTACATGAGTGTTTGTGCGTGTGTGTGTGTGTGTGTGTTGTGTGTGTGTGTGTTTGTGTTTGTGTTTTTTTTGTTTGTGTCTGGTGTGTGTGTGTGTGTGTGTGTGTGTGTGTGTGTGTGTGTGTGTGTGTGTGTGTTTCTGTGTGTTTCTGCATGTGTGTGTGTGTGTGTGTGTTGTCTATAGTGGATGTGTGTGATTTTGGTGGTTTGTCTGAGTGTGTCGTGTGTGTGTGTGTGTGTGTTGTGTGTGTGTGTGTGTGTGTGTGTGTTTGTTTTGTGTGTTTGTGTTTGTGTTGGTGTGTGTGTGTGTGTTTCCTGTGTGTGTGTTTTGTGTGTGTGTTGTGTGTGTGTGTGTGTGTGTGTGTAGTCTATCAGGGTATCTGTGGCACAGGGTGTAGACTGGATGGGGAAGTCCAAACAGGCTCTAGTGATACAACAGTGGCCAGTTTGTCTGAGGGTTGAAAAAAAAACAGAGCTGGATACTTGTCAAAAGACGGGTGATTGGGGGATGATGGAAAATTGTGGTGTGTGTGTGCGTGTGTGTGTGTAAAGGATGGCAAAAGCTTATGGAAACAGAGGGTGGTGTATGTGCTTGAGAGGCTGTTGGCTCTGAGTTCCACTGATTACTGTGTCTGCTGCTGTGTGTGTGTGTCTGTGTGTGTATAAACACATCTGCAGCTATGTGTGTGTGTGTGTGTGTGTGTGTGTGTGTGTGTGTGTGTGTGTGTGCATGCGTGCATGCGCACGTTCATGCGTGTGTGTGTGTGGTGTGTGTGTGTGTAGGTATTTGTGTGGAGTGTTTGTCAGGTAAGAAGTCCCGGGGGCCTAATTAACGGCAGTATTGAGTGGCTAGGACAGACAGAGGGG
The DNA here is from genome assembly GCA_015244755.2 of Tenualosa ilisha. Classification (NCBI taxonomy): domain Eukaryota; kingdom Metazoa; phylum Chordata; class Actinopteri; order Clupeiformes; family Clupeidae; genus Tenualosa; species Tenualosa ilisha. The sequence goes on from PYXC01002066.1 coordinate 1,063,273, forward strand.
GAGAGAGAGAGAGAGAGAGAGAGAGAGAGAGAGCAAGAGGGGGGAGAAAGAGAGAGAGCGAGAGAGAGAGAGGAGGGAGGGAGAGAGTGAGAGGGGGGGGAGCCACTTCACGGCACCTGACTTTTGAGGCTCTCGCACGACACCTGGTGTGGCACAGGTAGCAGGTGTGCCCGTAAGTTGGCACTGCACTGCATTGCATCACATTGCCCCAACCTGACCACACCTTGGCATGAGAGAGTGTAGTCTGAGCAAGCTGTGAGAGGCTCCAGTAGGCTGTGTGTGCGTGTGTCTGTGTGTGTGTGTGTCTGTGTGTGTGTGTGTGAGAGTCTGTGTGTGTGTGTGTCTGTGTGGGTCTTTGTGTGTCATGATGGAATTAAGTTCATGCCAGACAGCATGACGGATTATCTGATAAGTAGTTAACACAGGGACGTGTGCGCTTGATTTACTAAAAACAATGTGTGTGGTGGGGAGAGAGGCTGAGGGGTGGGGGGATCAACTGTGTGCCTTAACGTGTCTGTGTGTGTGTGTGTGTGTGTGTGTGTGTGTGTGTGTGTGTGTGTGTGTGTGTGTGTGTGTGTGTGTGTGTGTCTGTGTGTGTGTGTGTGTGTGTGTGTGTGTGCGTGGGTGGGTGGTGGGGGGGACGGGTTGGGAGGATTCATTCTGGAATTTCTCACCATCTGGCAGCCAACAGCCATGAAAAAATATTCCTCTCACACCATATATCTTTGCAAAGTAGCTAAAGTAGCTTTAAACCACTAAACCACACATGCTCTCTCTCCCCCCACACACACACACACACAAACACGCACGCACACACACTCATTTGCTGAGGCTGTACGCATGCACCTTTCCATTTTCACAGTTATCTTACCGTCAGCCTTGTTAACTGCCAGTGGCATTGTAGTTCATTATCATTTTAAGACTGGCAGTAGATTTGAGTGACAGCAAAGTACGTGCTCACACTTGTATAGAAATCAACTGGAGACTTCCAAAAAAACAAAAATAGATATCTGGGAAAGAAGGAAAGAAAAATAGATATCTGGGAAAGAAGGAAAGAAAAAAAGGTACCTGGGAAAGAAGGAAAAAAAAGAGAGGAGAGTTTGAGATGACATTAACAGACAGACTGAATCTACGTGAATGTATAAAAATGGGAGGAAGAGGAGGAGGGAGAAGAAGAAGAAGAAGAAGAAGAAGAAGAAGATGTGTGAGTGAGTGAGTGTGGGGTGTGAGGTGTTCGTTAGCGGCGCGGTCGTTTGCGCTCATGAAAGGCCTCTGCATTTCCATTCCCGTAACCCCTCAGCCTTTCATGCTGGCCCTGCTTTCAATATCAAAGCGTGCCGTCCGAGCTCCGCACCGCTACGACAGCGCCGCTAGCACTGCCACTTAGCCGGCTTTAAAAAGGAGAGCAGCGCATTAGCAGTCAGAGAGCGAGGGAGTCAGAGAGAGGGAGGACAAGGGATAGGTGAAGGGAAAGAAATAGATGGATGAATTGAAAGAGAGGTAGAGAGAGAGATTGGCTGATGAGAGTGAAAGGGAGGCAGGGAGTTTAAGGCAGGTGTGTGTGTGTCTGTCTGTGTGTGTGTGTGTATATGCATGCATATGGCAGAAACAGACATGAAGACTGTGAGAAAAGAGAAAAAGAAGGAGTGAGAGAGAGAGATGGCAAGTAACACACCATCAATCCTGTTCAGTCACACAAAAACCCTCCACGTGCTTTACGGACGGAGGCGTAAACATGCTGTGTAAGGTGCAGATAATACATCATTACAGCATGCTGAACACGTCAGTAGAAGGTGTGTATGCTGTGTGTGTGTGTGTGTGTGTATGTGTGTGCATGCCACCGGATAGCAGCAGATTAGAGGCGTCCGGCGCAAATCCTGCTGGGAGATTACACTCGCATGTGTTGTTTAAAACCTTTCTCTCTTGCTTTGACAAGTTCACATCAGTGTATGTGTGCGCATGTGTGTTTGTGTGTGTCTGTACGTGTGTCACTGTGTGTTTATGTGCATGTGTGGCTGCTGTGTGCATGTTGTATTTACATTTGTGTGTGTGTGTGTGTGTGTGTGTGTGTGTGTGTGTCTGGTCTCTCTTTGAGATTGCTTGCTAAGAGGAACATATTTGCTGCATCCCTGTGTTTATATGAACCCTCATTATTTATAGACATAGATAATATTTCTCTTCTGTCAAATATTGACTCAGCTGTGGTCCTCCAAAAAGAATGTGAATTTGCACATCATCTGCAGAACATGAATGGAGATAGCATCGTCTTGAGCAGAAGACAAGACTATCTTACACAATTGGATAGAGTCTTTGCAGCACCTTTGCTCGTGAAGGACCATAGTTTGAAAGAGATAACCGATGAACTCTAAATTCTGTCTCGGGCTGTATTCAGGCAGTAAGACACCATGAAAAAACAGCAGAAATGGAGCATATCTTCTGTCCTACTTTAGGCTAGGCGAGGTAAGTCAAGGCAAGTTTAATTATATAGTTGTTTAGATTCACTGCGGCAATTCAGTGTGCGTTGCTCAGACATTGGGAATGCATGGCCCAACACAGGAGGGTGACTTCATCAGGACAGGATTCAGCCATACATCTCCATCTAAAGGAGAAGGGACACTTCTGACGTGCACATTTTGGACAAGGAAGACAGGTGGTTTGTGAGAGAGGTGAAGGAAGCCATCTATGTCCATCTGGAACAACCAGCTTTGAACACAGGAGGGGGACTGCATCATCATCTATCTGCTACATATCAGTCTGCCTTCAGATGCCATCCCAGAAAGTTTAACTTCTCTTCACCATCAGAGCAGTTCTCACTGTCTGAATCCTGTGATCATAATGACTCTCACTCCAATTCACACATTGACTTACGCTAATTATGTTAATGGGTGACTCATGTGACCCATTGTCATATGACGAGGAGCGTGGTCTACAGCTCACAGCTCCACCTACTGTCCAGAGACATATCTCCTGGTTTCTCCATCACCAGGCCAGAACTGAAGAAGCCTTTTGGATGAGAGGTGAACTGTTGAACTGTCTTCAAGCACCAATAAAAAATCTAAATCAAAAAAATCAAAGTAAGACTTGTGACTAAAGTAAACAATTGAAGACTGTATTACTCAAACTGACAAAACAAATGTTTGCATATCAGGCCTCTTTGTGATGGCATGGTGACCTGTACCATTCTATTTCACTTTTAGTTTCTGCATCTGTGCAGTAAGCATAGAGCAACAGCATTTAACCAAAGTAAAATAAACCAGTGGGAGTTACGAGACGAGAGCACAGTCCTCCACCAATGCTAAAGTGGACTATTCTGCAATGATCCATTCTTTGAAGCAGAAATGCATCAGAACTTAATGTATATGTGTGTATGTGTGTGTGTGTGTGTGTGTGTGTGTGTGTGTGTGTATGTGTGTGTGTGGGCTATTCTTCACTCTGCTAATACGATCTAGAGAAATCAGCCAGGTTAGTGTTGCATAATCTGTCTCAGAGATGTACAAACAAATGAACAAAAAAAACATGACCTCCTTGGCAAAGGGAACAACAACAACAACAACAACAACAACAACAGCATCCACCAGAGAGAGTCTGACAGCCCAAGAAGCCAACATCTCAAAGCCAGGGAGAATGGGAGACAGAGAGAGAGAGAGAGAGAGAGAGAGAGAGAGAGTGGCGTCGCTTATCTCTCCAGTGCTTTGGAAGATGGCACGTGTGACTGTCGCACGGCCATGACAAAGGTCCATGAGCTGTCAGTGTGTGGACGACTGACAGCCTGATTTATTTTGAAAGGAAGAGAGGAAGAGGGAGTACAAAAGAGAGAGAGAAGAGAGAGAGAGAGAAGAGAAGAGGTTGTGTTGTTGTTGCTGCCACTTTAATGGTCCCCTGTGGCGGCCACGATGACAAGTCAAAGACAGTCGAGTTTTTATCCCATGAGCTTTTCATGAGATATAAACTATTTCCATTTTGATTGGCTGGTGAGTGTGTGTGTGTTTGTGTGAGTACTTAAAATGCAGTGGACAACCCAAGACTCACTCTCTCTCTCTCTCCTGTCTCTCTTTCTCCGTTGGAATTTTTTCAACTCCCTCACTCTCTTTGCATCCATGTCTCTCAACCTCCCTATCTTAATGTCGGAATGTAAGACTTTATGTGTATACTCCTCTCTTGCTCATTTTTTTTTCTCTTTCTCACATTTTCTCTTTCTCTTTGTACTGTTTAACACGGCACACCTGTGTGACTGTCATCTGTTCCTCTCTCTCTCTCTTTCTTCCCACCTCTCTCACTCACTCTGTAAACAACACCCTCCTGGTTGTCATGACAATGACCTGCAGGTGGCCATCTAATTCTGTCTAAGTGTGTATATGTGTGTGTGTGTGTGTGTGTGTGTGTATGTGTGTGTGTGTGCAGGTGTGTGTGAATCTACAATGTGTGTAAAGGTGCACAAATGCACCTGGTGTGACTCCGGCACAAACACACACACATATGCCACATGTTTTGTCGTGATCTACTGCGCAAGCTTTTATACACACACACACACACACACACACACACATACACACACACACACACACACACACACACACACAGACAGAACATTCTGGACTCTCCAGCTACAATCTGGGGCCTGTGACACCACTAACAAAAGCACCACCGAGCTCACTGCTCTAGCATCGTATCACAACCACCATCAGTGCTGGCCGAAGGCCCCAGGGCCATGGTCCAGACTCCCAGTCTAGTCCGCTGTCCACTGGCCTCAAATCAGATGCTAACTGGCCCCCTGCTTCCCTGCTGTGCGTGTTGTGTGTCTCAGGGCTTCGGCATGGGAGAGACCTGGCTGACCCCAGAACAGCCCCCCAGCGCCTCCCCGGCTTCCAGGAACTCCCTGGCGCCGGGACAGGTCTGAGAAGACTTGCGTCAGAAGGAGGAGAGGGAAGGGAGTGGGGTGAGCATGTGTGTTTGTGTGTGTGTGTGTGTGTGTTTTTTCTTATGCACACATGTTTGACTGTGCATGTATTCTTGTGTGTGTGTGTGTGAATGTGTGTCTATTTCTGTATGTGTGTGTGTGATAGGGGAAGTAGGGGTAGTGGTAGGCTGGAGTAGTGTGGCGTGGCGTACCATGAAAGGCTTTTTCTTGGAGCGTTGCAGATGGTATCATCACAGAGGATATCCAGAGCTGAGAAGTGTAAAAGAGAAAGAAAAAATACTCCCCTCTCTCACACTTTCAACACACCCATCTCTCCTCGTAATTTGAGCCCTCTTTACATAATATGAAGGTACGGCAAACTTTTGATTCTCAGCACACAGGGACACACACACGCACACACATACACACCCACGCACAAGACATGAGTCAAAGTGTTAGAGGATGGACAGCTTTTTTTTCTTCACAAACACACAAATAAGCAGCAAAGAAAGTTCTAGAACATGACGTGCTCCTGTTCTTTCCTTCTCACGAGGTGCGGCACAGAGGGAGGGAGAAATGTCAGGCTTGGGCCCCCTGGAGAGCCTTAATGGCCCCCATGAACAGGCTGTAATGGGAGGGAAGGCAATGTTGGGCGTACTGCTGCATAGCATGTGGAACAAGCCCACCATACTGGAGCCCAGACAGGAGCCGCTACTGGTTCAGCCTACAAGATAATACACTTCCCATTTCAATTCTGATTGGTTGTTCTCTTTCTTTCTTTCTTTCTTTCTTTCTTTCTTTCTTTCTTTCTTTCTTTCTTTCTTTCTTTCTGTCTTCTCTCTGTCTTTCTTTTGTTCTTGCTCTCTTTCTTAGGAGTCCTTGATCCATGTTATGATCCAATAAAAAAGCTTTAAATGTCTCTCTTTCTCTCTGTCTATTTCTCTTTTCTCCTCTTTATGTTAATGCTCCCCTATTCTACTCCACATTCCTTCTATCTCTCTCTTTCCCTCTCTCTTTACTGAATTCGCTCCATGTGAGTTTGTCGTTCTATTTTGCAATCTTCCCCCTTTCATCCTTTCTTTCAAATCTCTCACGGCTGAGGTGTGCCTTAACGCCCCCATCTACTGCCCTGCTGCCTTCACAAGACAGAGAGAGAGAGAGAGAACAAGGAAAAGGGAAGGAGGGGAGAGGAACGCAGAAAGACAAAGAGAAAGGATGCAAAAGAGAGAGCAAAAACACAAAAACGTAACCCAGACGGGAAGACTGGCACTGCCCGACGAGGTTTGGGTTTCTCCGTCACCACCACTGTCACCACCATTGCCACCGATGCCACCGCTGCCACGGCTGTCACCATGCCCGTCTCTGCCACACAGCCCCTGCTGCCGTGGGGCGGGGGCCCCCGGAGAAGGCGGGGGAGTTAATCATCCGCACCTGACTCCCTCGCACTCGTCTGAGTGGCACTCAACACTCCATTTTCCCGCTGCCAGACGACGCCACCAGCAACAACCACCGCCCGCTAAAGCCATCACCGCCATCACCACCTCCACTACCCCCACCGCCTCTCACTGTCACGGCCACCGCCACTCACTGCTGGGGCAATTTCAGCCATTTTCCACTGCAGCCACCAAAACATGGCCAATTTAAGCATTAGCGGGAAGACAGAGGCAGACAGACAGAGAGAGAGAGAGAGAGAAACAGAGAGAGAGAGAGAGAGAGAGAGAGAGAGAGATTTTTTATGGTGCACTGCGAAAACAGTTGCTAAAAACAGAGACAGGACAGAAAATGATCTCTCGCCTGTGAAATGTCAAAATGAGCTTGAACCAGAATGGAGACGATTCAGCTCAATCAAGACGGCAGAACCAGAGGCAGACTGACATACGTACAAACACACACACACACACACACACTCTCAGTGACCACTGAAGTCAGACCCAAGAACAGAGGAGTTACCTGGACAAAAACCAACTTGTTGTTGTGCAATCCTACATTATACACACACACACACACACACAATGCACAACATTTTATTTACTTCCTTCTGTTTACAAAACCCACATTATAAATAGCCCTTGGCCATATCAAACTGAGCCGTAAATACTGCCCACTGCTGGCATCAGCTTTTGCCATCCCAGAGTGGAGCATCACAGGCCCCCTGGCCCTGGGCACCATGCTGCCATGGAGGGCCACTCCAGCTGGGACTCCAGCTCCACTCAATGCCCAGTGCCCACCGTCCAGAAAATACATCTTAGAGGGCTACTAAGAGTCCATCAGTGAGGGCCACACACACAACACACACACACACACCACACACTCACTCTGCTAGGCATCAGCGATGTGCAAACCACTGCAGGCAGAATAAGTCAAACACTGCCAGCAGACCTCATCGCTAGCAAAATGCTCTTGAGTAACACAATTGCAATAATACACAGCAGTAACCTACCTCAGTACTGCATTGCCATTGCATCACTACTACTACTACTACTAACAACAACAACAACAACAACAACAATAATAATAATAATATACAGTAATATTGCAGAAAGCTCAAGTCAGTCCCAGTTTTGGCAGAACTGTAGATCAGTCTTGATTATAATTGATAACGATGCAATATGACGTTCATAGACACAAGTCTGTCAGCTAAGCTGTGCAGGGAGTACAGCATCTGCCAGGTAGTGTTTACGCTACAGTCATTTGAGTCCTGTGGCAGAGGTTTCCAGTAAACCGTCCCCCCTGAAGTTATGGTAAATAGATTGGGGCGCTGCAGGGCACAGGAGTTAGATGCTGGGCTTCTCCATGAAAGGTAATAAACTCAACTCAGCCATAACCTTCAGCCGGCTACTGTGTGTGTGGGCGTGATGGAGGTCAGAACAGAAGAGAGAGAGAGAAAAACAGACAGGAAGGGAGAGCGAAAGAGAGAGAGAGAGAGATGGAAAGATGAGGGGGAGAGAGATGGAGAGAGAGATAGAAATAAAGAGATGGAAAAATAGAGAGGGGGCGAGATGGAAAGAAAGATAGCACAGTGGAGGACAACCAGCCATGGCAGCAAAGGAGGCAGAGAGATGGAGAAAGAGAGAGAGCTGAGGAAAAGGATAAAGCTAACAGAGAGAGAGAGAGAGAGAGAGAGAGAGAGAGAGGGAGGAGAGAAATACCAGTCCAGGTTGGCAGAAGAAAGTGCGGGGGCAGGAGTAATTGTGTCTGGGTGCTGGCCTGGTCGTGCCAACCCAATGCTGCCACCCAGTCGGGGTGGCCAGGCCAAAGCCCTGCGCCATCCATCATCACACCATTAGGCAGTTATGAATCACTGGGCGACAGGGTGCCACGGGTGCCCAGTCACTCCTGGCCCAGCCGCCAGGACAGAGCCACCCGTCTGTCATGTCCCTGGCACAGACCAGCCCCCACCACACCACACCACACCACACCACACCAGACAACTACACCAGACAAGGAGAGAGGGACACAGAGTGAGAGAAAACAGGAGAGAGATAGAGGGAGGAGACTGGGAAGGAGGGAGAAAGCGAGAAAAGGAAGAGAGAGATGGAGAGAACAGAGGATAGAGAAAGAAAGAAAGAAAGAAAGAAAGAAAGAAAGAAAGAAGAGAGAGAGACACACACACAAAACCACAGAGAGATTTACTGTGCATTTAGACAACAATGTATGCTTGTTTATACATATTTTGCTTGTATGTACATAGATTTTTTAACTAGTGTAATATATATTTGGTACTATCTCTTAATGCTTTGGCAATGCAATAAATGATTTGTCATCCCTGTAAAACATATTTGAATTGAATTGAAATGACTTGAATTGAATTGAAAGAGAGAGCAAGACAAAGAGAGACAGAGAGAGACAGAGAGCTCAGGCGACAGAGTGAGTAGACACACACACAGCCGGGCCAAACTGCCCCGCTCATGCGGCCCATGGAATGGAAACAACCCTGGAGCTCCTCTCTGTTTATTTACACCGCAGAGATGCACAGAGAAACCACCAGGAGTCAAGCCAGCGCTCACTCTAACTAACCCATCTAACTCTCCACTCATCTCTCTTCTCTCTCTCTCCTCTCTCTATTTGTCTTCCTTATATCCATTTTTCATTCTCTCAGTCCCTCCTTTTTTTCTCTCTCTCTAAAACTTTTTAACTCTCCAGTCCTCTCACTCTATCTATCTATCTATCTATCTATCTATCTATCTATCTTATCTATCTCCTTACTCCATCCAACTCTTCTCTCTTTTTTTCTTTCTCTTCATCCTGTCAACATCCATCCATGATTCCCTTAATCGTTCTTTTTTAGATATCGGTCATGCACTCACTCTTTCTCTTCCTTCCTCTCTCTTTCACCCTCCCTCCATTCATCCATCCATTCTTCTCCTTATCTTCCATTCTTTCCCTTTGCCTTTCTCTGCCTCCCCTTTTTGTTTGTCCTTGTGCGTCTGTCACCCAATAGCTCTCCTATCCTTGTGGTCAAGGAAAAGGGAGAGAAGCTGCATTGTGATCATTCAAACACACAGACATGCTAACAGGGTTGACATGGCTAATTTCACACACACACACACACACACACACACACACACACACACACACACACACACACACTCTCTCTCTCTCTCTCTCTCTCTCTCTCTCTCTCTCGTACACTCCACACACACACACACACACACAAGCACACACAAACACACACACAAACACACAAACCTCATGGCCCCTTCTCCATCCAGAGGGGGGGCCCCCGACTAAACAAACACAGGCGGAGAAGCGAAAACAAGCAGAGCCACAAAGGGCGGAAACACTTAAGAATAGAGGGCGAGGGGCACTGAGGCTGGGGGCAATTATCAGCCACTTATCAGATGCTTAGCAGCTAACTAGCGATTAGCTGATTACAACAGGCCGTCACTTAGGGAGGGAATAGGGCCATGGAAGAGGAGTGGGGGATTGTGTGTGTGTGTGGGGGGGGGGGGTATGAACTTGACATTAATAACACAACAACGGACTCCCAGAGGCAGTTTCAGAAAGTGTGTGTGTGTGTGCTGTGTGTGTGGAGTGTATTTGTTGTAAGGGGAGGGTGTTAAGTGTCTCTGTTCGACAATGTAAACGACAGTTTGTGTGTGTGTGTGTGTGTGTGTGTGTGTGTGTGTGTGGGGGGGGGGGGGGGGGGGGTGCTGTCTTGGGGCTGGACTCCCACCCTGGCTGGTGGCTGTGTGAAGTAGAGGGGTGATGATGGCGGCACTTTTCAGCCGCAAATGTCACACTGGCCTTTCAGCTCGCAGAGAGAGGCTGTCGCCAGAGTCGTGGAGCACAGGGGCTAATTAGTGTTCCTCTTGTTACAGCTAAGTGTGTGTGTGCGTGTGTGTGTGTGTGTGCGTGTGTGTGTGTGTGCGTGTGTGTGTGTGTGTGTGTGTGCATGTGTTAAACAGATAATCATAAACACATATTCATAAACAACCATGCACACACACACACACCACAACCACCGCCAACTATACACAACTGCAGTAGCTCCTTCAGTAGCTCGGACGAGGTATATTACAGGACAGGCTCCCATTCAAGTGAGTGATTAAAGGACTTCTGTTTTTGTGTTTGTGTTTGTATGTGGTGTGTGTGTGTGTGTGTGTGTGTGTCCTCTCACCTTTGTGTCAGTCTGAGCAGAAAGTGTGACAGCACAAGGTTATTTAAAAGGTCTCTGCAGGAGTACAGAGAGAAGCTGCTTCAGTTGTCTAGCCTTTCATACCGGCCCTGTGTGTTCTCAGACTCAGAGGAAGAACAATGACAGGTATTGCACACACACAGATAGGCACACACACATACACACACACACACACACACACACACACACACAACACAAAACACACAATCCCATCCATGCTCTCCATTCTCCACTCTTTAACATTCCAAGCCTTTTCTCTGCCCTGACCCCCACTCCTACCCACACAAACACACACACACACACACACACACACACACACACACACACACACACACACACACACACACAAAGTGCAATGGCAGAGTCAGCGATTCTTTCATTCATTGCTGTGCTCCTTACTCCAGTTTTCCAGTCTCGTCCTGTGTTTTTCACTCGTTTGCATTTTCCCTTTCTGTTCTGGATCTCTCACCTCCTCACACACACACACACACACACACACACACACACACACACACACACACACACAATGTCACAGTCACACACACAGTCGACTCCAAATGCCTGGTTCAAAAAACTTGTCAATTAAAAATAGCATATAGAATAGCATATTATATTGAAGCCTATCCAAATCATTGAAAAAAATGTCCAAGCGTACAGTATCGCTCTCTCTCTCTCTCTCTCTCTCTCTCACACACACACACACACACACACACACACACACGCACACACACACGCACAGAAACAAGCACTGCCCCTCTCTTTAGCTCCCGGAACTCCTGTTTGCCTCACCCCTTCCACAGCTAGACTCCTTACAGCAGTGCAAAGGCCATGAGCCAGCTGGAGGTCCCTCCACCTCTCCTAGTGTGCCCATTCTCTCTCTCTCTCTCTCTCTCTCTCTCTCTCCTTCTCCTCATCCCTCTCTCTCTTACGTCCTCCGTCTTTCCATTTACATAAAATTCATTCTCTATCAAACACACACACACAAACGCACACACACACACACACACACACACACACACACACACACACACACACACACACACACACACACACACACACAAATGGGTCTGAGTGGTGAGGCCAAATAATCAATTGGCAGACGTCTTAGCATTAGAGTCGGGGCGGTGCCAGGAGAAGGGCTGCCCTGTGTCCCATTAAAAGCCACTTATTCAAAGAGACACCGTGGCATCTAA
>PYXC01002066.1:1080000-1082500 GCA_015244755.2 Tenualosa ilisha
ATTTAGCAGACGCTTTTATCCAAAGCGACTTACATTTTTGTCACCTATCAGTTGTTCAGGGCCAGTCTCCCCACGAGCAACTTAGAATTAAGTGCCTTGCTCACGGGCACAACGGTGGCAGCTGGGATTCAAACCCACAACTTTTCAGGCTACTGGCACGCTAGCCAGGTTCCTTAAAATCAGTTAAGTTTATGCAATAAGCCCTAACACGTCTTAGGTAATACTGATTCCAGGACAGCTAGAGGGGGGTTGTTAAGCACGGCATGGAGCGGAGCGGGTAGAGAGACAGAAGATCGGCAGAAGATCGACAGAAGATCTCTCCGATGTTTACACCATTTATTAGAATTCATCAGTCACCATGGAAACCATCGCACTGTTCGCAAAAAGAAGATGCGCTGACAGGAGAGTTGTTTTGTGTGAACAAGAAAGACAGTGGGTGGGATGGGGTGAGAGAGAGAGCAGAGCAGTGAGCCCACAGGAGAAGAAAAGGAGTGGAGAGGACCAATGAGAAGGGGACTAATGCAAAACACATTGCAGGTCGCAAGAGGTTGACCATGGATGAGGCAGAGAGACATAATGATAGAGATGGAGGCCAGAGAGAGCGCGAGAGAGAGAGAGACAGACAAAGAAAGAGAGTGGAAGAGATAGAGGGAGATTAGAGGAGGAAGAGAGAGATGAAGAGAAAGAGAGAGAGAGAGCGATGAGGGATCCATGAGAGCCACAGGAAGTTGAAATGTGCCTCCAATGACATTAGGACCCAATCTAGCTAGAGTAAGAGCCATCCAAGGCCTGCCTCGACAGCGCCTAATCTCATTGGTTCTGCATTAAGAAGCAGAGAGTGTGTGTGTGTGTGTCTGTGTGTGTGTGTGTGTGTGTGTGTGTGTGTGTGAGACTCATGATGGTGAACCCACCGGTGTCCCTTGCCTTGGCTATCTTTCTCAGCCTAGCCATCACCATCATCAGCACACCGTAGGGTCCTGTCTCCTCCCTGGTCAGCATGGGGCGGTGGTAGCGTTGTGGTTAATAACTTACTAACTAATAACTTTGAAGCTCTCCGAACTCTGTTCTTTCAATCCATCAGAGTCCACTGGCACTGTGTGGTTGGTGTCTGGGAAGATGTTTGGCACAGCAGTGTGTGTGTGTGTGGGGTGGGAAGTTGTGAAGCTGTGAAGGCAGGAGCTGCCAGATGAGAAATAATAGCGGGGTGGTATGTGTGTGTGTGTGTGTGTGTGTGTGTGTGTTTGTGTGTATGCGCAAATGCAAGTGTGTCAATGTTAGTGTGTATGTGAGAGAGTATGTGCACATGTGTGTGTATCAGCTTACTTGCATGTGTGTGTGTGTGTGTGTGTGTGTGTGTGTGTGTGTGTGTGTGTGTGCGTGCAGCGTTCATCATAAAGAGGCTGGGGTTACTGTGGCGCATCCCTGAATGCTAACTCAATCTGGCTCGTGAGGAGCCGAGCGGGTGTGATCGTTATTCAAGATGGCAGCGGCTCCCAACTCGCCGTCTGTTCCTGTCTTCGCTTCTCCCAGCATCCCCTGCTTTCCAGCGCCGAGGGGGTGGGGGTGGGAGTGGGAGTGAAGGTAAGCGGTGGGCGTGAGGAAAGGTGTGTGTGTGTGGTGTGTGTGTGTGTGTGTGTGTGTGTGTCGGGGCTTCACTGAACCCCTTTCAGAAAACACATCCTGGCTCGTCCGATCTGGAAGCCACATAAAGCGGTAAAACCCCATTAAATCCTCTCTTCCTCTTCTCCTTCTATTTCTCTCTCTCCCTTTTCCGCTCTTCTTTTTCTTTCTTCTTCTCTCCTGTTCCATACTGTATCTCCTGCCCCACATATGTTTAATCCATGAGTTTCCAGCTCCGTGTTATGGCAGATGATAAAGAATTGTTATGAAGTGCCAAGTACAACAAAACTAGTCCCTCGTGGCTTAAAAGTCCAAGAACAGTGTTCTATTTCACCTGTGTGCAATTATGCATATGTTTACAATACCCCCCCCCACACACACACACACACACGCGAACATTAAAAGGCATGTCATACTGTAAAAAGCTCACTCTGTTCACATCTTAAACCCGGCCATGTAGAAATGACTTACTGTGTTTCCTCATGTTAAAACGTAGCATATGCTGAAAGACATAGGAATACGTCACACAAAGTGACTCCTGTGACATCCGATCGTCAGCCGTGTTTACATTTACTGAGTTGATTACGTTGATGTTCTCTGTGATTAGTCTCGTAGTGCCGCCACGGAAATTTCCACGGCGGGGGGATTTATGTGAAATGACATGTTTGGTTGCTGCGTGGCCACTCAGAGGTTAACAAAGTCACTGTGAGTCACAATAACTGGACAGATATCGCTTGACTGCTGGCCTGGGACTACTTCAGCAAGCAGGCTCAGGTTGTGTGATGTGGGATTAGAGGAGGTGATGCTGTTTGACGGCTAACTTTATGGCTAGTTTGAGGCTCTGTGCCCTAATGGAGGCAATGTGGTGGAGAGAAATAGA
>PYXC01002066.1:1087500-1095000 GCA_015244755.2 Tenualosa ilisha
GTGTGTGTGTGTGTGAGTGTGTATGTGTGTGTTTGTAGAGACTTGATTGAAAAAAAAAAAGAGCTTGTATTGTGTTTCACAGTGGTTTTGTGCGTGGCTGTGTGTGAGAGTGTGTAGATGGATGTGGCCTTGACCATGCGTCTGTGTGTGTGTGTGTGTGTGTGTGTGTGTGTTTGCATTCCTTACTAATCTCCCCCCCAAAAATTGCCCTCATGCCATCCCTCTCTCTATCTCATGCGGAACACTGATTGATACGCTCCCGTCTCTTTTCCACGTCGTTCAATTCAAAAAGCCCGACGCCTGAAAGGTCACGCCGTGGGACACTTTCTCCTTGTCACTCCACCTGCCACGCTCGACTTCCCCGCTGACACACTCACAGGAACACAAAAACACACTTACGCTTTAACTCCCACCAATGGCCTAAACACTGAGGTACGTTCGTCCCCATCTTGAAGACTGACAGACAGGAAGCGGTAATGAACAGTGTTTGGAGTGTCACTGTGAAAACAGCAGGACTTCACACACACTCACCTCTTCTTCCTGACATTCCCAGTTGTATTGATACAGGTTGATGGGATTCCAGTGAGGTGGAATGTTAAAAAGGCTTAACACATTGCATGCAAAAGGACCTCAGTATGTTAATAAGGCTTAACACAGCCCCTGTGAAAGGGTGTTGTTGAGCAACTATTACAATTTCAACGAGAGGAAAACGAGAGAAAGACTATTACTGGGTACACCGTGACCTCCGTGGTGGTTGCTCAACAGCATTTTCGGATATACACAGTCTTGGTGTGAAAAGGCAGCTGGAATAAGACAGAAGGCAGAACTGAGCCAAACCAGGCCCACAACTGGGCCAAAGGTACTCCAGAATGGGAGTGAACACTGGTGAGAGAATACAGCCAGTGAAAGATGGAGTGTGTGTAGGGGTATATGTGTGTGTGCGTGCATGTGTGTGTGTGTGTGTGTGTGTGTGTGTGTGTGTGTGTCTGTGTGTGTGTGTTTAAGTGTGACCACCATGTGCATAGTCAGCTTTAAGTGTGAAGGCACAGGGAAGGAAAAAAGTAGAGAGAAGGAAAGAGTGAGAGAGTGAGAGAACGAGAGAGGCAAGGGAGGAGGAAGGGAGGGAGAGATGGAGATGGCGGGCATTGAGGAATCTAATCCCTGAGTTAATTGGGATGACTGATGATGACAAATTGCAATGGCGCGGCTGAATCGGTTCCTTCCACCGAAAGCCATGAGTAAAAAGGGGAGAGAGAGAGAGAGAGAGAGAGAGGGAGGCAAAAGAAAGAGAGGGGCTTAAGGCTTAGAGCAGCCTGCAGCATGCCTATTCTATCAAGCCAGACAGACGTGCACACACACACATACTCACACACATACACTCCAATGCCAAAGCCCTGTGTGTGTGAGTGGACTGTTAGTAGTGTTAGAGACTGAAGGTAATTCCGGCTTTTTGGCTGCTGGGCTGTGCTGCCGATCGTGCAGGGTATTAAGACACCTGCTGGTGCACAGCTCTGCATTTCAAATGAAAAACACACACATGCACGCACGCCTACACAACACACATAGCTCACATGTGTATAGAACACACAAACACACACACACATTCATATGTGTGCATTTGACACATTCACAAAAAACACTCTTCCCCACCACCTATGAGCACGGCCTGTCCCATCATTCTATCCTTTCCTCTCTGACTTACTTCCTCTCTTCTTTATGATTCTACTGCTCTCAGTCTTCTCATCTCTAATTCAATTCAATTCAATTCAAAGGTTTAAAAGTGAGAATGTATTCATAGTGTTATGACTGCATAACCACATGTCATTACATTTCTGCTACATGATATAACATAAGTAATAACATTGTAATAAACTCCCTCAATGTCCATGCTCTAATGGCTACCATGTCCACTGATAGAGCTCAGTAGCAGCTTTGTTACAGTGGCCACACCAAATGGCCTCTAAGAGCTACACGCTTAGCTGATTCCCCGACCCGAAAGTGGTGTGTTTCACAGAAAAAGATGTCTGGGCCGGGGTGGGCTACACCAGAGCAATATTGAGAGGAACAAGAATCCTGGCTTTGTGTTCACACAGCACCAGCCCTCTCCTACTAGTCTGTCCACTAGTGTGCTCCTCTCAGCTGCTTGATCAAGACAATTAAGCAGTTAAAAACGATATACTCGACCAGGGCTCCCCTCCATCCATTTAAACACAGCCTTGGCTCATCTGCACAAACACACACACACACACACACACACACACGCACGCTAATGTGGGCGATTGGCTCTGATTGCAGCTCTTGCTCTTCTAAATGGTCACAAATAAACACTTCCCTTCTCCCTCCATTCGCCTCGGCTGGCCACTTTACATCCGCCAGGGCTATAAAAGCATTATGGGAGATCGATAAAGGGAGGGTGGGTGTGGGGGGGTGGAAAGAGGTGATTAAGACTGTAAAGGCAAGGGAAGAGAGAAGAGGAGAAGAGGAAAAGAGAGGCTCCCCATCATGTGGTGCCTTCTGTGGGTAATCTCCTTATCTGTTCTCTTTATTTAAACTTTCCCTTTGCCTCCTCCACCACCTCCTCCTCCTCCTCCTCTTCCTCTTCCTCCTGCTGAGGGGCTCTGGGAGGAGGTGGCAGGTGCCGTGTCAGAGGGAGGCGAGGTGTCGAGGCTGGTGGCCATTAAAAGTTTTGGGGGAACATGATGTTCCCTGTGGGGCCACAGGCGGGTTTCTTCTATCTTTCTCTCTCTCTCTCTCTCTCTCTCTCTCTCTCTTTCACACACATACATAATCGTCATCTCTCTCTCCCCCCTTCTCGTCCTCTTCCTCTCCTTCCCCTTCCTCTTTCTCCGCCTCCAAAGTCTCTCGCCTCAAACTTTTTCTTCATTAGCTGGAAATGGCTGTCGGTGATGACATAGGCGAAGACAGCAGGAGCAGGCCCCTCTCTCGCTCGCACTGCTCCCTCTCTTTTTCTCCCTTCCCCTCTCTCTCTCTCTCTTTCTCTCTCAACCTTTTTCTATTTCTCCCTCATTCCCTCTACTCCTCCTTCTGATTCTGCCTCTTCCGCTAACTCCGTAACTTTCTCTCCATCCCTTCTTTACAAGACTTTTTTTTTTTTATCTCACCCCGTCATGACTTTCTCCCTCATCCTTCTCTCTCCCCGTCCTTTCTCTCTGCATCCTTCACCCCTCCCTCCATATCTCTCTCTCTCCCTATCCCTTGCCTATCTCTTACTCTCCTTTCCTCTCTCTCTCCCTCCTTTCCTCTTCTCTCGCTCCGACGCTTCGCCGCATGGATCCTCTCTGCTCCGCAGAATAATTTACCGCACGCGGCGCACCCGCCGATGATTGAGGTGTAATTAGAAGACCCAGACATGGGAAGCCATTGGAGGGCTGCAGTCAGATGGTCCATCTCTCTCTCTCTCTCTTTCTCTCTCTCTCTCTCTCTCTCTCCGTCTCACAGTATCTCCACTCCATCTCGCCATCGCTCAAAATGTCGGCTGTATCTTTTGCCCTTCAAAAGAGCCTCCGTTCAGCTGACATCTGCCCCACCTCACATGGTGCTGGGTGAGAACACAGCAAGGATTTTCGAAAGACAACCAGCCCTCTGCGATCATACAGGCACACTATCAGAGTTAAATAAATGCAACAGACAATGCACTGTATGCAAGACATGTAAAATGCATCAATTGCTCATTAAGAAACACTACATTAAATGATCCATGCGATTTCTGTTGCAATTGTTTGACTGATGACTGATGTCATCTGTTGCCACGCATTTACATCATGGGAGCCTAGTTAGTGTTGCATGAAACAGTTGTGCAATCAGTTGTGCAATCATATATCAACTCACTTTGTCTTTGTCATTCTTGCTAACACTATATGCTTTCATGAAGCAGACGTATGGTTCTCACTTCTCGGATCTGTAGAGAGACATAACCACACACCAACACAGAGACACCCAGACACAGACACGCGTCTATATTAAGTCATGGTGATGTTCATACCCTGTGTGAGACTGCAGTGATACACAGCTGTGCTGCTGGCATCACAACCCCCCCCCCGCCGATCTCCGCTCACCTCCATCCCTCTTTTAAAACTTGCACAGCTCACAGACGTCACATTAGTCATTGCCGGTGTCATGATCTGTGAAGCCCCCTGCCTAAACACAACGCCTGAACGCTGTACCTCAGTTGCTGTGAATAGGTTCAGGATGCTTTAGATAGCAAGGTTATCATATATATATATATATATATCATGTGGGGTGTTGGTAGCATAGTGGTTAAGGAACCTGGCTAGTGTGTAAGTAGCCTGAAAAGTTGTGGGTTCGAATCCCGGCTACCACCGTTGTGCCCTTGAGCAAGGCACTTAACCCTAAGTTGCTCTAGGGGAGACTGACCCTGAACAATTGATAGTTGATGAGTTGTAAGTCGCTTTGGATAAAAGCGTCTGCTAAATGCATAAATATAAAAAATATAAATATAATATATATACACTTATACATACTGAATAAATAGCTGGCTTGCTAGCTAGCTAAATAGATAGACAGATACATATATGCATACATACATTCATATATGTACATAGGATTGCTAGGAAATTCAGGATCTACTTCCTATTCAGCTAAGGGCTTGAGTATATACTCTCCTACTTCTAGTTCTTGGAAGTGGAGGCCGCTGGGCATCTTGATACCGATGACTGATTTTCATGAACGGGTGTCATGCAGGCAGTGTGTGTGTGAAGCCTCTAACCTGTAAACATGGATGCTGGATAAATCAAACTCAAGATGTTTGGCAGCTGTCATGCAGATGCGATGCATCTGGAGCACACAAGGCCATACGAAGAAGCCATCAGAGGAGTTGGAGATGGCGTGCCATTGTGATGGAGGCATCACAGAGGTAATAAATGAAAACAAATTCCCTTGGCGGAACAATCAGGGTTGGTGAGGCACTCACACACACACACACACATGCACGGACAAACATATGCACACATGCACACACACACACACACACACACAGAAAGACACACACAGACAAAGAGACAGACATAGACATACACACACACACACACACACACACACACACACACATAACTTGAATCTGCAGCCTGACACATGGTGAGGATATGTGTCCATGTAAAGGAAGGAGGTTGCTCACTGGAGTAATTATCTAGTCCCATTAGGGGAGTCAACATCACAGAGAGAGAGAAGGGGGGGGGCTTGGCTCAACAGCTGTACAAACGCTGTTCTGTATGTCTCTGTACTTCTTTACCATAGTCTTCATATTTAACATGAGTGAATACTCCCTGCATGCTTGTTTCTGATGAGTACGCTTTTATGCACATGTCCTGATGTTATTATCTTATGCACATTCCTGGAAATGAACAGCATACAGGATCACTCATTGCGGGGCGGGGTGGGGGGTGGGGTGGGGTGGGGTGGGGGCTGTGGTAAAAAGGCCAATCCACTGCTGATGAATATTACAAAGCTCATACTGCAATCCTACATTAGAGCACATGTAATGTATTGACACAAACTGTACATTAGGGTGTGCATGTGGTAAGAGAGAGAGCATATACAGTCTTACATGGGAACCAGCTTACATCCACACATTGCTACATGTCTACATACCACGCACACACTAAGAAATTTATGAATAGACAGACAGACACACACACACACACACACACACACACACACACACACCCTTTACACTCAAAGCATGCACAGTGCTTTATGCATATATATATATATACACTGTTGACATCCCAGCCTCCCTGTCCCACTCACGGCTCTTGGAAGAAGCAGGTAAAAGTAATGGCACTATTACCTGTACAGCACAATGGACTACACACACATCATAAATCATTCATTAGCACCTAATGCACTTAGAGATGGCTTCAGATGGACAATTTAAATATGAATAGAGCTGTGTGAACTAACAGTTCTGTGTGCTTGTGTTCGGGCAAAGGGCTTTCATTCAGATCAGCCTGCCTGTGCTGTTCTGCTCTGTTTCAGGCTTGGGCCCAATGTCTCGACAGAGAAGAAAGAGAAAGCACTACTCTTTCATCTCTCTCTCTCTCTCTCTCTCTATCTCTCTCTCTCAACAAAGTTGCATCATTTCCATAAAGACCGGTTATTGTTCAAAGGCAACAAGCTGCCAAGGTGAAATTGCCTGAGAAACAGACACTGCAATCTGGGAGTGGGCTGCCCTGTAATTCAAAGTGATTGGATGGAGAGGGAAAATGGTGGCTTGTGCCGGGGAGATGAGAGAAGACGTGTGACAGGTCCGCATCGCTCATTTGACACTGTGAGCAAGAGAGCGAGGGGGAAGAGAGAGCACAGAGAGAAGTGGGAAGAAAAGAAGGAATGCATAGAGAGGGGGAGAAAGAAGATGAGAAGAGAGGTGAGAGGAAGAGAAAGATGGGCGAGGAGAAGAGAGTGGAAGGATGATATGGAGACAAGGAGGAGAAGAAGAGAGGAAAAGAAGAAAGGCACAAGGAAGAACAGGGTGAGAAAGAGAGAGAAGAAAATAGAGGGATAGAGGGATAATGTGAAAGCGGGGGGGGGGGGGGCATACAGTGGAGGTAGACTGTGATGACAGGAAGTAAGAAGACAGCCATAAAGAATAAGATAAACGTGAGAAGAGGAGAGTGAAAGAGAGAGAAAGAGAGAAAGAGAGAGAGAGATAGATAGAGAGAGAGAAAGAAAGAGAGAGTCGAGCAAAACAAGAAAAAGCTGGAACATGGCATGACAAAGAGAATGTGAACTCTTGAATATGGATAGCCTGAAGCAGGGGAAGATGAACAGACAAAGAAAGGGGAAAAAAAGCGAGGGACAGAATGAAAGAGGACGAGGAGGACCACCTAGGTGTGTTTTTATGGCCTCTTCCTGACACAGCGAGACATCTGAAGGGAACTGTGAGTGACCCCGGAGACTGGGGAGAGAGGAATTAGCAAAACAATCAATTTCACCGCCGCCACCACGACCATGAGCTCCGGCCCTGCAGGCCTGCCTAGGATGAGAAGATGACCCCCCTAGATTAGACGCCTGGGGGATTGGGGTGTGTGTTAGTGTGTGTGTGTGTGTGTGGAGGAAGGGCCCCGCAGCTCATCAAGAGCCCTCCTTTTATCTCCCTTAGAGCCCTCACAGGAGAAGTCAGGTTTCTCGCAAGGGTGTGTGTGTGTATGTGTGTGTTGAGACTGCATGTGTGTAACTGTGTGTCTTTGTTCTCACAGTGTCTCCTATCCTGTTCTTTTTCTTCCAGGCCCTGTTTAATCTCCTCTCTTCCTCATTACTGTCGTCTTCCTCCCCTCCTCACCGTGTCCTTCTCCATCTCTCTGTCAACACCTGCCCTCTCTCTTCCCCCTCTCTTCATCTCCTGCTCTCCTTCCCTTTTTTCTTTTCTTTCTTTTCTCCCTTCATCCCTCCATATTCTGCTTTCCTGCCATCTCTAATTGTTCTTCCCTGTTCATTTTCTCCGCTATTTTTCTAACCACCAGG
>PYXC01002066.1:1097500-1117500 GCA_015244755.2 Tenualosa ilisha
AAGCCTGCAGTGATGAAAATCCGAGAGGCAGCAGGGATGTGGAGACCTCGTTTCACTTGGGGCAAAGAGACAGGGAAAGGGCAACTAGCAAACAGGGCTGGGTGTCTCTCTCTTCTCCTCGCTCTCTCACTTTCTTCTCTTTTTTGCTCTATATTTGCATTCCTTTTTTTCTTTTTCTCTTTTTTCTTGCTATCCGTCTTACAAAACCACACACACACACACATACACACTCTCTCTCAGACATACACTTGCGGAAAACACTCTATGGTTTCATTGTTAGATATTAGATGCAAGAAAAGTGGAAAGTAGCAAATCATCATCATCATCCTCCTCCTCCTCCTCATCATTGTCACTGTCATCCTCATCTTCAGCCCTGCCTTCCTCTTCTTTGTTTCCATCTGCATATGAAAAAGCACCAGTCCCTCCCTGTCGTAACCTGCAGTAACTGCCTCTGTGCGCTATTCTGTATCGTCTACCTTTGGACAGGACACACGGTAAATGGCTAACATAACTACACAGGGAGTTAAGTCTGCAGTCTTCCAAATTCAGTCTGGCATCCTCAGCAGCAGTACCAGTACATAAGCAGCACTCTTAACAAGCTCTAAGACCAACCCCCCCTGGCACGAGCAGAAACCAGCAGCAACAGTGTAACAGTGTGCTGTTTTGAGGCGGTCTCACTTTGTACTGAATTAAGACTATATCTCTGACATCACAGTAAAGCGAGTCAGCTCCGCAGTCTAGAGCCAGCTGGCTTCAGCAACAGCAACAGCAACGGCAGCGGCAGCAGTGCTCTCATCAGTATGCCCACTGTGCGTCTGAGGAGCCTCATAAATACTGGAAGAGGGGTCCTGTAAGCCGGCCTGCTGGTAGGTACGGCTAAGCGGAGCGTTTGAGTACAGAGAGCCTACCTGATTCCGCCTGCCTATCGCCGCATGTCATCAAGCTTTAAACACAGCAGACGGACACTGTGTGCAGAATTACAATTCAGGCGGTGCGGTATGTTTTCACTGCGCTGTATGTAAAAAGGGCTTTCAGAGTAGTTATTACATTCACTGTCATTGTAACCACCATCACAGTCATGATCATGACTACTATCATTGTTATCAGTATAGCAACTAATTA
The DNA here is from genome assembly GCA_015244755.2 of Tenualosa ilisha. NCBI lineage: Eukaryota > Metazoa > Chordata > Actinopteri > Clupeiformes > Clupeidae > Tenualosa > Tenualosa ilisha. Next base: position 1,098,623 of record PYXC01002066.1, read on the forward strand.
GTCATCTTTTTTTAAAAAAATCATCATTCTAGAGAAACAGAATTACGTCTACAGAGTGTAATATTTTTTAATAAGCTCTAGATATAAAATAGCAACAGTGACCATCATCATGACTGATGAAGGCAGTCAGGAGTGATTCTCATCTGATTCCAGCCCCAGGAGATTTGCTAAACACTGCCATGGCAACGTGTGCGATAGAGTTACCCGCCCACGTCCGCCGAGAATTTAGCAGGGACTGACTCACCTGGACACTGGGGTCTCTCTCTTCACAGACGTACAGAGATACATTTATGTTTGCTTGATCACACACACACACACACACTTACACACACGGATCCATGTGCATATGCAAACGTTATAATGTCTTTTCAGGACACAGGGCCTTGAAACTTGACTTCCCAAAGTATACCACACACAAACAGACACACAGACAAACACACACACGCACACAAATTCACTCAGACCATTGAGATTATAGAGACTATGGCCAAGAACAGAGTGACATAAAACAGACCTCTCATCTCTGACCACATGGACTTTTTAGCCAGAAGCCAGCTCACACACAGTCACACACACACACACACACAGCCACACACACAGCCACAGCCTACTAACACAAGGTCTCCTCACAGAGAGAAGAGACTTAGCTCCATCCAACACATTACCCCTCAGAAGCCAAACACAAATCACAGCAGGGCTCATTTACATTTCATCTCTAAAGACAGCAGGAAATATGGCCTGGTTTATGGAGAGTTTAAGACTAATAAGATGGCCAATGTGCCATAGACTGAAACAGGGCTCATTCAGACTTCAGCTTCTAATTCATATATAAGTCACTGAGTAAAAGTATTAAGATTCTAGTCAAGTCAACAAATTCAATGTATATTTACACTTATCCAAAACGACTTACATTTGTCAACTCTTAAGCAGGGCCAGTCTCCCCAAGAGCTCAAAGGCACAGCAGTGGCAACTGGGATTCAAAACTACAATTTCCAGGCTACTAGCATGCTAGCCAGGTTACTTAAACGCCACGCTACCACCACCACCACCAAAAAACATGAGACAAATCCAATATCCATGGTTTTGCTGGAACCTTCCAAGGAGCTTTCATGCATGACTAGGGCACAGCCCCCTCACCAGACCATAAATATATGAATTATACATAGAGGCCTTTTTCCACCTCTGTATCCAAGTATAAGCGCCATGGGAATCGGATGGCCGTCCACTGTTGAGGAGGTGCCCTGTAAGCAGGTGGGGGGTCCTTACCTTGGCCATCTGAGCCTGCACACCGGTGGCCTTGAGGGACGATACGGCCTTCTGTGCTGCCGCTGGGCTGTCGAAGTCCACAAAGCCATACCCTGCAGAGATGGAGAGAGAGACAGAGAGAAACAGAGAGAGAGAGAGAAAGAGAGGCGTTTGTCAATATCAGTTACTTAAAGTTAAAGACATATGTGTGCCAGTGGCCATAAACATACATCAATGTCTTACAAGTCGACAACCAGTCAACCTATAGTTAGAGAACTATACCCCGAGAACGTCATGCTCAAATCTCTCTTACTCTCTCTCTCTCTCTCTCTCTCTCTCACACACACACACACACGCACACACACACACATGCACACACACACACCGAAGGAGTGTAGTCATCTTAAAAGTTTACGGGTGTGAACATCAGGTTATGTTCAAAAGTTCTTTCCTTGGGAAGACATTTTCCATTATTCACATCCCCAAAGGCTTGTTCACAGGGCCGCGACAGGCTTGTTTCATAACAGCAAACAGACACACACACACACACACACACAAACACATCAAAAAACAATACAACCAAAGTAGCCCACTGAAACTGGATAAGGACCGTGGTATATTTTGACAGAAAAAGACTATATTTTAATGGGGCCTGGATCAAATGGTATTGATTTAGCCAGAGCGATGCTGTGAAAGAGGCCCATTTCTGAGTCAGTGCCACAGGCAAGGAAGACACTGCATTAGTGCTAATCACCCGTCTTGCCACCGCAACCAATCCCACCGGCATCTGATAAATAAAATAGTACCTGGTGATCGTGCTAACACTCAGCCATTAGCACAGCAGAGCACAGTCTCTTGGGAGCCTTCTGATCTCCATGGCACCAAATCTAATAGAGGTAGATTATGCTTTTCTTTTTTTCTTTTCTTTTCTATTCTTTTCTTTTCTCAACCCCCTTTTTTTCATCTTTTCACCTCTACCCTCTTCCTCCCATTTTAACATTGGTGAGAAGTCGAAGGAGCGTCCGGTGGAGTGTGGTTTATTGCCATCGTGGCCTTTCCCAGGCTTGTATTGGGCAGCCCAGGTTGAGCGCGTGTTAATTAAAAATTGGGCGGTGGATTAAAAAAAAAGCAAGTCAATGGCGGCCTCTGATCCTGCGCCGCCGAAATAAAATGTAATTAGAACAGGATAATGGGCCCCCGCACCTCTCGCCTCGCTCTTCATCAAACTCCACCGCTGCCGCAGCTCCTGTCGACTACGCCAACATTCCCGCTCAATCGCGGCGAAAAACCCTGACATTGGAATAATGGCTAAATTATAAGCTGTGGATTCGCATGCCTGGAGTAACGAGGGATGATTATGTGCTGTCGTATTGAGAGGCTGACAAATGCTTAACAAGCTGTCTAATTGATAGGTGATTATCCCATGTGAAATACAAAATGACCATTGTCGTTTTAAAGGCGTAGATTAACATGTCTCATCAAAGCGTGTTGTTTTTCTATCTACACACATCAAATAATCTGACAAATGAGAACAGTGATTTGGGACAATGGGACTAGAAAGCCTCCATGCATTATTTGCATTCATTCCCACATCTCTGACATAAATAAATACATACTGCTGTTCTGTATTTTGCTCTACAACATCTGAGCTACAGGAATAGCATTACTGTACGGTATCACTGCTCTGACATGAAAAATGACACCAGAACAGGCCAGGGATAAATTACACCAGCCCAAGCCTCTTGCGACAGCCGAACACACAACCTCAAGACACAACTGACTACCTTCTGAAAAATCATGACAGACACACAGCTGAGAGGAAGAAAAAAAATTGTCGAACAAAATGGTTCTTATACAACCAGTAGTGGTAGTGGTTTCCCCATTGCACTGAGCTCTGCAAAGAATCTGTCAAAAGATATCAGTGGCCAATCAGTAAAGAGCGCAGCGCATGCCGGCGAGACGGAGGGAGAGTGGGAGAAAACACAGGCCTACAAGTTGGGCAAAATTCTTTTGACAGTTCAAACATTACCGGAATAATAACAACCTGCGCAAAAGCTCGTCTGTCTAGGGGAGGGTGGATGGGTGGTGGGGGAGAGGAAGCTATCAGACTGATTGGTCGAGGATTGGTTATTCGTCTGAACACAGACGGGGGGTGCTGAGGCTCAAATTACGCCGCTCTGGCCGGCGCGCTGGGCGATGCAGTCATTTCAGTGTCCGTGGCGCAGCATGTTTTAATGCGTGGCGGCCCCCTCGAGAGGCACGCAGACTCACCAGGGAGAAACACTCCCTCCGCAATGTGGGGAATGCATCACAGAGGATCCGTGGCTTTCGATGCATGTTTGTGTGTGTGTGTGTGTGCGTGTGTGTGTGTGTGTGTGTGTGTATCTATATGTGTAAGTGTGTGTATGTGTCTGTGTCTGTGTATCGTCTCTATGCTTCTGTCCATTTCTCTTTCTCTCTCTCACTCAATCACACACACACACACACACACACACGCACGCACGCACGCACACACGCACGCACGCACGCACGCACGCGCGCACACTGAGAGGCTTGTGGAAAAGACTACAGCACTCAGCGCCACCCAGCCCGTGCATTACCAGTGGTCTAGAACATAAGCTTAGGCCGCCGCCAAGACTAACGAGCTCCTCAGAAAGCAGCCGAGGTTAGCGCAAAGCTCTTATAATAACAGCTGAGTGAAGGGAAAAGAAAGGGGGATCAGTGGAGGACAAGGAGAAGGCGGGGAAGAGTGAGAGAGAGAGAAAGAGAGAGAGAGAGAGAGAGAGAGAAAGGCAACAGCATAGGGTTTTGCTTGGATCAGACACCAAAACCGGCAGCTATATCCAAGCATGATATACAAACAACAAAAATCGATAGCTGTCATTTTCCGGCGTCAGCAGCCCTGGGTCGGACAGGATCGAACGGCCAGCCCTGTCGGATGCCTCACAGCCGCTCTCGCCGCTTCAGAGGCACGGAGACAGGGCGGCTTGTGCGTCGACACACAATCGCTATTCCCCCGAGGCTTCGAAATGCCAAGACCGGGATTTTTTTCAAAAAAAAGAAAGACAGAAAAAAAACAAGAAAAAAAAAAAATACGGGAACTGTCTCTTGCTGAGCACAATGTTGCACCACTGGCTCTTTGTGAAAGGCCACGCTGGTGTCCATTCACAGTGTTCGACACCCCTGCCACGGTGATAAGATCCCTTTACAAAGAGCATATCAATATGATACGCTCACACCCCCATGCATGCGATTAGAGTAATCCTCATTATGCCTGACGGGAAATTGGCATGAATTTTCTTCCCCCTCGGTGAGAGACAACCCCCTCTCTGCACACACAGATACACACACACACACACACACACACACACACACACACACACACACACACTCGCACACACAGATAGTTACAGGGCACTCAATCTGCCATTGTGCAGATGGCTGATGTGACAGTTCTCCGTGGTGTGAACCAGGCGGATTAAAAGAAAAGAGAGAAGGAAAAAAAAAGAAAAAGGAGGAAACGGGGGTCACCGTTCTACACAGGTGACACACTCATCAGCACTTTAACTCAATCACACGCCAGCAATTAACTCTTCACTCTCGGCAAGGGCATCGCAAAGGGGCGGGGAAATTTGCACCACATCAGCACAAATCAAACACACAGTGAACACATACACGCAGGCGCACACACGCGCACACACACACACACACACAGACACACACATACACACACACACACACACACACACACACACAGAGCCTTCACTGTGCGTACCAGGCAGAATCATGAGAAGGTACTGATTGGCTGTACATGCGTGTGTGTCTGTTTGCTTGTGTGTGTGTGTTTGTGTATGCATGCACATACATGCCTATGTCTTTAAAACATTCTGTGTGTTTTGTATGTATATGTATGTATGTGCATTTTCAGGTTTCAATGTTTGAGTGTGTGTGTGTGTGTGTGTGCAGGATGAACAGGGTTAAACAGTTAGCACGGCTGCCCGGGATTTGATGTACAGCTGCAGTTTAGCAGTGATGGCCCACAGAGCAGTGAATCATGGGATAGGGATGATTTGTGGGCCACCCGGGGGCGAGGGGAGGATGGATACCCTAGAGCAGAAGGGGGGTTGGGGCTTCCCCTCAGATACGCGATACAGAAAGAGAGACAGGGGGAGAGGGAGAGAGAGAGAGAGAGAGAGAGAGAAGGAGAAGGAGAAGGAGAGAGGGAGGGGGGCGGCGGGGAGGATAGCAGACATGCAGAGCGAGCTAGAGAAAAAAGAAAGTCGGAGAGAGATTGAGATAGAAAGAGAAAAAAGAAAGATGGAGAGAGAATGAGAGATGAACTGTATATGAGCGTGTGTGTGTGTGTGTGAGAGAGACAGATGGGGGGGTCACAAGAGATAACCAAAGACACAGAAAGAAGCAGAGAAACAGAAAAAGAAATACAAAAGAGGGTGACAGAGCGAGAAACAGAGAGAGAGAGAGAGTGAGTGAGGGAGGGAGATTGAGATTGAGACAGAGAGAGAGAGAGAGAGAGAGAGAGAGAGAGAGAGAGAGAGACAGAGAGAGAGAACTGTATGCAATAGACAGTGAGTGAGCAAATGAGGGTGAGTGAATGAATGAGGGAGGGAGATTGAGATTGAGATTGAGACAGAGAAGAGAGAGAACTGTATGCAATAGACAGTGAGTGAGCGAGTGAGGGGGGGTGAGTGAGTGAGTGAGACTGAGAAGGAGGGCGATGGAGCAGTAGAAGTGTCACGGCTTGCTTAGCAGCTTTATGGCCGTGAGTGATGTTTCCCATGCCACAGTCGTCCATAACTTCATCCTGATGTGTTCATTAAATGACCACAGGGGCCTCCCGGGAGCAATCAGTGACTCCGAGACTGAGGTGGGCCCACTATGTTAACGATATTTACACTGGATTCCCTTCTGTTTATCCACGAAAATTATAGAAAATCGCGTGGAAGGTGATGGCTTAATGCCGCGGTCTGGAAACTGACCCACAGAACATTTTTATGACTGAAAAATTTATATGCACGAGGAAAGCACTGGGCCACACAGGATCCTCTCTCATAATACGCCATCATAGCACACAGGCTTGGGTGATTTCGATTGGACGAAAATAAAACCCATCTTCCTCATTAATCTCATTGATCTGTACGCAATTTTAGTACAGACAAGTTCTATTCTCATGTTATGAATGGGCTACTCAAAATGTAAATATTCTAAAAAAGTTTTATAGATTTAAATGCATTTAAATGCATAATTAATGTCATACACATCACATCAACTTAGACTATGAGAGTACGGAATGCTGAAGGCCAGTCATGTTGTCCACAATGTGCCCAGTGTGTGTGTGTGTAGGCTATATGCGTGTGTGTGTGTGTGTATGTGTATTCATGTGTGTGAGGGAGAGTAAAGATGGGGGTTGGTGGTGGTTGGGGTGGCTTGGCTGTGGTAGTACTGAATACACACTGGGTTGGCTAGTGTGGGGGGGTTTAAATAGTGGTGGCTGGTATTTCAGCCAGCCTAGATTGGTGTATGTCCAAAACCAACCAGAGAATCCTCCCTCTGCAGCTGTGTGTGTGTGTGTGTGTGTGTGTGTGTGTGTGTGTGTGTGTGCACTGTCAACCCTGTAGCCTTGTGACTGCAGGGGATAAACAACACACCTCTGTGGCCACTGTTCAGGACCAGCTGTGTGTGTGTGTGTGTGTGTGTGTGTGTGTGTGTGCGTGAGAAAGAGAGAGAGAGGTCTGTATGTGTGTGGTGTGTGTGTGTGTGTGGTGTGTGTGGTGTGTGTGGTGCGTGAGAAAGAGAGAGAGAGGTCTGTATGTGTGTGTGTGTGTGTGTGTGTGTGTGTGTCTGTCTGTCTGTCTGCCTGTCTGTCTGTCTGTCTTTGTGTGAGGCACATCGCAGCTGAACATCTGTGCTGCTGGTTTTGATGTCTTGTGTAAAAATGTTATCTTTGGGCTTGAGACCTCTGGCCACATCACTTCCATCAGAGCAGAGACAACAGCAGCAGCTGACATATCACACACACACACACACACACACACACTGCCCCCTCCTTTAACAAATAGACTGGGCAGTCAGCCAAAGTCATCCACACACAACACACAGCCAATATTTCATATAAATGGTGAATGACATACTACACACACTTAGATATGCGCACGCACACACACACACACACACACACACACACACACACATATACAGTAACTCACTGACACTGACAGTGTCACAATAAGGCCTAAATAAAACAGACAAAAGACAAATAGGCACACACCCAGTACACACACACACACACACACAGACACACACACACACACACACACACCCAGTACACACAGACACACACACAAACGAGACATTGGACACACTGCATGCCATGCTTTTCCCCAAGCCTCTCCAGGGTGTGTGGGGCCTATTTGTGGTAAAATAGCTTTTATTGAAAGGCTTTATTATATTAGCCGCAGGAGGCAAGATAGCAGTACAAGCAATTAACTTATCACCCTCCCAGCACGGGCGAATGGGAGAGCTGCCATTTACAGAGGCACTGGAACCGACGCATTGTATTTCGCTTTATTCCCTAACAGGTGATAGGAAGGCCTCAACAGAAAAAAATGCCTTTTTTTAAGCTGCCCCAGCCACTGGCAAGGGCAAAGAGCCAAGATGGCGTCCGTGAGGAGAGCTGATATGTCACAGTTTCCATTCAGGGATGTAGGTGAGGATGAGTGTGAGTGAAAAAAAAAAATTGATGGCTGTTTCCACTGTGCAAAAGGTTTTAATGAAGAGCAGAATTGGCAATGCGTGACGACGGGTGGCTGGGTTGAGTCTGGGTCATCGACAAAAAAATGGAAAAAAAAAAGTCCCGTGGTGTCTCCAAGGAGACGGACTGGGTGACGCGTCTGCTTCCCCGCTGCCACCCTACTTACCTCTTGATCTCGCCGCTACAGATGACTTTTGGCCGATGGAATCGCCACTTACGTCGCCAAATAAACTCTTCTGCTAAACTCTTCATCCAATTTCCTGCCTTTGCTCTTCCCGTCGGAACGCCACTCTATGTCCAGTGACCTCTAACACAGGATGAAAAGCATCCGATTCTTCATTTCCTCTTTTGTCGAGTGCTACTCGAGTTCTGGAAAATTCTAAATATAGCCATAGACAAAGTGGCACTTTGTGCTGACGTGCCCAGTGTCTCTCACTGTCTCTCACTGAATAAGGGCAATGGAGATCTCAGATTATTTTTAAAAAGTACTTGAGATACCACTGATGGACAGCATGCAGTAGTATTGTTGTCCTTCTTTGGCTTCTTTTGTTGTCCTTCTATTTATTTATTTATTTATTTTTTGGATGATTTTGACCTTGCTTTTTAATCAGGCGTTTTATGTGCCCACGGTGCGCTATGCCAAGAAGAAGGGAGAGGACAAAAGTGCAGCCTGCCCTTAAATTAATTAGTGCGGGGAACATAGCGGGAAATCAAACCAGACAAACAGACTAACTCAATTTCTCGTCTGGGTACGGCTCACTATTTCGATTCTCAACACAGATGTGGCAATAGAGAAAGAGAGAGAGAGAGAAAGAGAAAAAAAAATGGCAAGAGGGAGAGAGAGAGAGGAGAGAAAGAGAGAATAAGAGGGGAAAAAGATTTTAATACTAACAGCTCCATTCAACTTTATGACATTTAATTTCATTTTTTTTCTATTTTGGTGAACAGTGGAGATCTGAGCCAAAACCATACACTGTACTCCACTTCATCACTTGCAAATCTAAAAGGCAGAAACCAGTAGAGGTGTACTGAAAAGAGAAATAAATAAACAAACAAACAAACAAACAAACAAACAAACATACCCCGGAACCCACAATATGAGGATTTCCTGGCGGGAGTCGTTGTCAGCATATCAGAGTGGGTATGTTTTGTTTATTTCATGCATGTAAACGCAGATGCGACAAAAACACACAGTATTTATGGGATATGGCGCTGATGTCTCTACAGTTATGTGAATGTTTTTATTTTCTATTTTTTCATTTTCATTTGTTATTTTCTTTCCGGCTGCAAAGGATGTCACCGCACAGCCTTGTTAGCTAATGGTTCAAATGCGACGCGCTCAGTGTGTAGTCTGGAGGGCCCTCGACGGACGGGCAGAGAGAACCTGAAGAGTGTTAATTGCTTGTCAAGAGGTTGTTAAGCCGAATCCTGCTGTAACTCACTGATGGGGAGGGGGCTGACTGAGGGGTTGCGTGCCTAGAATAGAAGCAGTGGGTGGCATGTGAAAACAGACACATACAAAACGCACACACACACACAGACACACACGCACACACGCGCACGCACATACACACGCGCGCATACACAAAACACACATGCATGCACAAAAATGAAATATGAAATACTCACCCACTCAATCACTCACTCTCTCACACATCCACAAACACATTCAGATGACTACAACAAAACCCATGTGTTTTTTTTTGGGCGGGGGGGGGGGGGGGGACAGCATAGCATCTAGCCTAAAACAATGGATGCAACCGCACTCCTCATCCCCTCGTCCGTCTCCCTCTGCCTCCCCCTGTCAAAACCCTGGCCTGTGTCCCCAGCTGTGCGGGTGAATATTACACTGGCAAACATGCCATCAGCAAATGTGAGCAGAGGCCGTGAAAAAGGCAGCAGACTGCAGCAGCGCAATCCAACCAAACAACGTCGCACAAATATTTGAACAACATATCAATACGAACTCAAGAGGCCGCACAACAAAGCAGAGCCTTGCTTTCTTCTTTCTCATTTGTTAATATGAAAAGTGATGGATTACAAAGGGAATGGAAGGACAAACTATTCCTCCGCCACATTTTTCTTTTTTTTTTTTCTTTGTTTTATTTTTGGGGGGCAGAGTGTTTTACAGCTGTTCTTCAGTGTTACTGAGGAAAGTCTGCAAGGCTGTGTGTGTGTGTATGTGTGTGTTTGTGTGTGTGTGTGTGGGGGGGGGGGGTATCCTCTTGTTGTGCACACATATTGCAAGGCCGCAACTGATTTATTCCTTCCCGAAGTAATCAAGGAGGCCGGTGATCATAAGTCACAACACACAAACAGTACATGCATGTGCACGCACAGACACACACACACACACACACACAGACACACACACAGGAATCGAGCAGTCGTTTATCATTACTCACGATGCGCAGGAATGCCGAGGGTGAAAACGGGGACACCCCACGAACTCCCCTGACCGAGGTGACCGCTGGAGCGTCAGCTCGGAACTGTGGGTAAAAAATGTAGGGTACTACGCCCCTGATGACAGAACCTCATACCTCTTATGTTAGGAGGGGAGGGGGGAAAAGGAGCCATGGGGTATCTCGGGTGGGGCGGTCATGGTTGGGGGTGGTTGGTGTGGAGAGGGTTAAGTGTGCCATAGTGTTTAGGGTGTGTTTATGACAGAAAGAATGGAGAAACAGAGATAGGACACACACTTTTTGGAGAAGGCTTACAGCTCCATTACAGTGACTTCAACATGGCTGTCCATCAGGGCAAGGGTTATCAAGAAGATATAGGTTCATCACTTCTGTGTGTGTGTGTGTGTGTGAGTGTGTGTGTGTGTGTGTGTGTGTGTGTGAGTGTGTGTGTGTGTGTGTGTGTTTTAAACAGGTTGGGGGTGGTTTTTGTGGGTGGGGTGAAGTGGTGGCTTGTTGGGTTAATGGGCTCAGACAAAAGCACTTCCAGGAAACGCATGTGTGAGTGTGTGTGTGTGTGTGTGTGTGTGTCTGTGTGTGTGTGTGTTTGAGTGTGCAATATAGTGAGTACTGTAAGTGTGTACACAGTGGTGGTGGTGTGTGTGTTCTGTGTGTGCTCTGTGTGTGTGTCTTTGTGTGTGTGTGTGTGTGTGTGTGTGTGCGTGTGTGTGTGTGTGTGTGTGCGCGCGCGTATAAAGAGAGAGAGGGTTATTGAGGTCAGCTTTCAGTATGTACTGACCAATTTCCTGTTTCTTGCCCTTTGTCCAGTCACAAAACAGCTTTGGGATGTTGTCAGTTTTTGAAAGCTTGCACAGTTGAAGTTGAAGGAGGAAAAAAAAAGTTTGAGAAAGTTTGGGAATGGATTCATTTTGGTATTTCGGGTGTGTGTATGTATAAACAGAAGAGATTTACATGTCTGTGTATACACTGTGTGTGTGTGGTTGTGTGTGTGTGTGTGTGTGTGTGTGTATATTAGTTAATTTGGGTTGTGGAAGGCTGCATGTGCATTGCACTGAAAGTGTCTGCCTGTTTGCATGTGCTTGTGTGTGTGTGTGTGTGTGTGTGTGTGTGTGTGTGTGTGTGTGGCCTCAAAAGACGGAGCCCAGAGCTAGAAGCTGCCAAATCGATGGAATTATCCTTCGCTGATTGCTAATTAAGGCCATTAATGTGCACACTGAGGAGAGCGGACCCTCTTACACACAAACTCCTCTCTGCCCCATCTCTCATTACTCCTCCTCTCTTTTTCTCTCCTTTTTGCATTCTCCTCTTTTCTCTCCTCCTCCATCTCTCTCTCTCTCATCCTCTATCCTCTCTTCTTCTTTCTTCTGATTCCAGCTCTGCTCGTTTTCTCATTTTCTTCCACTTCCCCCCTCCACTTACACTGGAGTTTGAGTGTGTTTGTGTGTGTGTGTGTGTGTGTGTGTGTGCGCACGCATCTGTGTGTTCGTGTGGGCCTGTGTGTGTGTGTATGTGTGTGTGTGTGTGAGAGAGAGAGTGTATTGTATGCATGTGTGTTGTGTGCATCTGAGTGTTCATGTGGGACCATGAGTGTGTGTGTGTGTGTGTGTGTGTGTGTGTGTGTGTTCGTGTGCATCAGCATCAGCAAGAGCGGGCCCCTGGCTCCACTTCAGTAGAGATTCTCATCTGTGCATAATTCACTTTTCAAAGGGCACATACGCCGCCCAGAAAAACACTAATTGCACCGGCATCGTGTACAGCGCAGACAAATGCTTATATCTCAACGCACTAATGAGAAACCGATAATGGAAACAAACAACCCAACCGCCCAACCCCCCTTTCCTCCCCCTCTCGTTCTTTCAGACTCTCTCTATTTCTTTCACTCTATGCCTTACTAGTGCCCTCAACACACTCACTCTTTTTCTCTCTCCCTCTCTTTTTTACTTCCTCTCTTTTACTTTATGTGCTCTCTAATAGTTCTCTCTCTCCCTCTTTCCCATCCTCTCTCTTGCCCCCCCCCCCCCTCCCCCCATATAGGCTATCTCTCACTTTAAAACGCTCTCATTCACCTTCTTACTCTCAATGCACACACACTCTCACTCAAGACAATGTTTTGCCAGCAGTCCCCTGAGTTCATCTTTCTCTCTCTCTCTCTCTTTCTGTCAGTAGGTTAGAGGGAGGCTCAGGCAATCAGAGGCAAGCTGATTTTTTTTTCCTCTTCTTTTCTGAGGGCTCATCCTTATGATCTCATTCATCAATACTTGCCTGTATAATTCCCTGCACAGTGCTGCACTTTGCGGTGGACACTGCAATAAATCTCCTCTCACTGATTCCATTCATTTGTGTGTTTCTTTCTATCTCTCTTTCTTTTCTTCTCTTCATCCCCCTTTCTCTCCATCCTTTTATTTTTTTATTTCACATGCTTTGTTTTTTTTTGTGTGTGTGTGGGTGTGCATTCATCTTTTCACATTCACAAACACCATCACACACACACACACACACACACACACACACACACACACACCACACACACACACACACACACACACACACACGCCACTCCATGCTGCGATTATGACATAAATTAAGGAGCCGCAACCGAGAGCCATTGTGGTCCCAAAGTGCCTGGATTAGTTTGTTGCTTATGCTGCTAATGGGTGCCATTTGTCTGAGATGTTGAGCACTAGCTTTCCTCCTAGGTCCAATTCCACTCACTGCCCCAGAGCCGCATGAATGGCTTTTACAAAAATCTGTTTCATATTTCCATATGCACTCATGAAATAGTCAAATATGAATGGTTAAAAAAAGCATCGTACCATATTGCATTGCACTATGGAAAACAACAACAAGATGAAAAATGGACTGGATTATGTAACAGAAATGAGAGAGAATGTTTAGGGCAACTGAGGACTTAGAGGAGTTTATGGTGTGATGTTGAAATTCAGCTGTTTTTCTTTTTCCCCACATGCTGTCCTTTTTGTTGAAAACGAAACAGACACTGTTTGTTTGCTTTGCCACGCCTGTTCTGTTTATATTCATGTTCAGCTCCCAGAATTCTTTGGGACCAGTGGGCAAAAACAGATAGAGAGAGAGGGGAGAGGGGAGAGAGAGAAGGAGAGAGAGAGAGGGAGAGAAAGAGAGAGCTAGAGATAGAGAGATAGAGATAGAGAGAGAGAGAGAGAGAGAGAGAGAGAGAGGTGTTTCAGCCTCGACACTTATCTTCAGGAAAGGGAAATGGGGGTCTTTAAAACACTGAGGTCACTTCCACTACATCCGCAAAAAAAACTGCACTGAGGTCACCATCATGCGACAAGAGTGAACTTGGCCTCCCTGCTCTCTCTCTGTCTCTCCCTAGCTTCTAGTGCCCGGGGTAGGGAGCTTTTGCATTTTTTTCCCCCCAAGGACGCCAGTGCAGACTGCATGAGAGGTCCCTACTGGGTTGACTGAGAAAGCCTCCATCCAGGAAGAACACTGTGTGAGTCAGAAAGAGATAGAAAAGGAATCAAAAGAAAAAAAAATGAAGGGGAAAGTGGGGGAGACTGAAAAAACTGAACACAACTGTACTACAATGACCTCAAGCAAGCGCTCTGTCAGTGCAGAACTATGAGTCATCAAGAAGATCAACGTGTGTGTGTGTGTGTGTGTGTGTGTGTGTGTGTGTGTGTGTGTTTGTGCCAATATTGTAGGTGGATGGCAGCTAAACAAAATAAACTGAATATCTGTCCTTGTATTAAAAGGGACCTGCCACACAAATTTGCTTTTACCTGTTGTTTATGAAATAGGACTGTATGAGTCTGTGTTATATGGTGCATGCAAAAATGCAACACAATCTCCGCTGTCTGCAACAGCCAATGAAGGAAAAAATAAATAAGAAATAAAAAAAATGGAGAAATCAGGCTAATTCCAAAAGCTGGTCAGCTTTATGTAGCTTTGACCATTTTAAGAGTCATTGGCTAACATGACTGAATTATCACCCAATCCATGCTTTCCTGTATTTTATTAGTGCCTGGCCCACAGAACACTAACTGTGCCAGATCACTGAAAATCTGAGAAGTGAAGATAGCCGGGTAAAAAGAGCAACAGTCTCGTTTTTAGTTTTATGCCCGGAAAAAAGAAGCTCAGGGCCAAATGACTGCAGTTACATTTTGGAGAAGTTATCCTATTTCTGTTTCCAGCGCATTTTGAAAAGAATGACTTGCCAGCTTTGGTGAATTCAACAGGCTTCATAAGTTTTCGCCTGCGGTTGTGACAGTAACATTGCGATAACAAACCAGTTCTCTGGTTATGTTGGCTAGTGTGAAACTCTACACATTCCAAGCTTACCGTTTGCAAAGTGTTTGTTTAGAATCTCCAAGCGATTGGTGGATGTGTGTATCATAGGCTTTTTCCTCCTCAGCTTCCTCTGAAATGTAATTTAATTTTTTTTTGTTTTTCTTCTTTCTTTAAAGTGTTAACTGTGCAAACCAATGTTTCTGTGTGAGAACAAGTGAATGTGCATTAGTACTGTAGTTGTGTGGTGAGTGTGTGTGTTGTGTGTGTTGTGTTTTGCTATTTTTGTGTGTGTATCTTCTGTCTTGATCATGGTGTGCATGTATGTGTGTGTGTGTTGTGTGTGTGTGTGTGTGTATTTGTGTGCTCTTTCATGCAGGCGTGTGTGTTTCATGTTGTTTACACAGTCCTGTGTGTGTGGGTGTGTTTGTGTCTTCTGCATATGAGGCTGCTCTCTCAACTGTGGTGTTTGGCTTTGATGTCACAGCTGTGGGTTTGCCCCCTCCATCTTTGAGTTTGGCACAACTCTCTGTCTCTCTATCCACCACCCCCCTTCCTTTCAATCAATCAATCTATCTATCACTTGCTCTCTCTCTCTCTCTCTCTCTCTCACACACAGACACACACACACATACACACTATACGATACTGGACACATTGCATACCATGGTTTCTCTCTCTCCATTGCTTCCATCTCTATCTCTCTCTCTCTCACCAAAGGACAAAGACAGATGGGGACAAGGAGGTAAATGAAGAAGAGGAGGAAGAGGGAGAGGAAGACAGACAGAGCACTCAGGCAGCAGCTTCAGCTGCTTTGGCCTGTCTAATGCAGTGCTTCTGCATTCAGTGTTGATAAACCTACCCGCCCACCCACCCGACTTTTTAAACAAGCGTAAAGGGCAGGGGGGAGGAGCTGAGGACAGAGAGAGAGAGAAAGAGAGAGAGAGAAAGAGAGAGAGAGAGGGTAGCTGTGGCAAAATGGCCGCCACCATAGCACAGAATGGCCGCATGCACAGCAGTGTAAGATGGAGCCTGAACACCCACGCCCTGCCCTGCCCTGCCCTGCCCTTCAGAGGCCAGAGGCCAGAGCCCAGAGCCCACCCTTTCCCTCCGCAGCCAGAACTTGGACTGATGAATGGAACAAAGTTGCAAGAGTATGTGTGTGTGAGAGAGAGAGAAAGAGAGTGATGAAAAAGAAAGACATGGCATGAGAAAGATTAAAAGTCAAAGAGAGAATGAAAAGATGAACGAGGGACAAACAGATGGTGAGAGAAATGGAAAGGCAGGGAAAAATGCACACACACACACACAAACACACACACACACACACATATATAGATACACACAGTTACTATGGCAGCCCTGACCATGCTCCTGATGAGAGGCTTGAAGAACATTAGGCAATGCTTCAAAATGAACCACCAGAACCAGTCCAGAGAGTGAGAATGATTTAAAGTCTATTCTCTCGCATCACCCTATCCCCGCAGGCCATGATGGTACTGGCCATTCCAAGATGGTTTGGACTGGGCCATCAGTCATGAAGAGTTGATGAGAAGTCTGGTCTGGCCCATGCTGTGGTGCCTGTGGTGGGTGAAGGTGATGTTTCAGGCTGGGATGGTAAAGGAGGTGATAGTGATGCTTGATGTGTGTGTCCGTGTGTGTGTGTGTGTGTGTGTGTGTGTGCACTGCAAACCCACAATTTTCTAGATTTTAGTTACCATTATTAATGTTTATTTGTTTTAGTGGATAGTCACCTCATTTCTTAAAACAATTAGTTGATTGCACTTATCTCAGACACTAATTCAGTGAACTGATGATGATCCGCAAAGACAACAGAGAAGTATGTGTTTTTGCAAACGTATGGGAGGGGCTACGGAATTCTGCCCGGAGCGAACTTTTCATGTCACGATTTTTGGATTAACGACCAAATTAGAATTAGGAAAAACGTCTAATATAAGACATAGTCAGTTTTATATTCTAGTTTTGATCTTAGTTTTCACAATGCCTTGTTTTGGCATGAGTGTTTTATCTTCTTAAGATCCCAAATTAGCAAGCTAGCGAATGGTTAGCTGGCATGGCAAGGTTAATAACCCTAAACAAAAACAATAAAATCACACATTCACGACATTAACGGCAACACACAGATTTCCCATGATTTCACATGTATTTGTTAGCTCAATAAATGCACGATTTTGTAGTGGTGGTAATGCTAGCATGTCTGAGAATAGCTAAAGTTAGGCTATCTGCTGCAACACGTGTTTTTTTTTTTAGCTTTAAGCTAAGAGACACGGCATGGCCTTGGAGCTTTCCTGGTATTTGTGATTCATATGAGCTGTAATTAACTTGCATGAAAGTAATGATTTTTTTCAGGTTTTGTTCAATTAGTTATTGAGTAGGCTACTAGTATTAATTGAGGAATGTCTCATAGTATACATGTGCATTCCATTCTGTTTACAGGGTTTTCCACAGCGCTTTATAGTTAGGGCAGCCACCTTGACGACAAATGCTGCTTTATACTTTATACTTTGTGACTACTTATACTTGATATATTAAATATATAGAGAATTTTTTTTTTGTCTCGTTTCACTCTCCAAAAGACTCATGGGCCAACTGATGTGAGGACCACAATGCTTCCGGGGCTTCCTATCATCCTGGGTGATGGCCCCATGAACTTCTTTAAAATAGGCCATGCTGTAAGTAATCTAACAAAATGTTAAGATGGTTACATCATAACCTTCTCAAAGTTGTGATATAGCCCAAACCAGGGACAAGGACAGCTTGGGACTGTAGCAACACTGTCTAAAACACTGAAATTTTGAAGATATTAAAACCTACTCTATAACCATGCCACATCACAACTCCGTTATCCTGTGTTCCATATGATGTTTTTCATATTTGTTTTCTTGTTGCCAGAATTCCTTCCGCCATGTTGACATCGGGATCCTCCTGGATGAGGAAGAAGGTTCTGAGCTCTCCTTTCTCCAGGTCCGTCATTCCCCTCTGAAGATTGTCATTGAAGGACAAGTTGTGATGCAAGATATTGAAGACCTCCCAAAAGCAATGTGTGTTTTATTTGGTATGACGTATGAACTCCATCTGAATGACCCCACAAGTCGACCCCAAGGTGACTGGCAGAACTGAACCAGGTGTTTTGTGTGTGTGTGTGTGTATTGTGTGATATCTGAGGCTGCATTGGATGGACACTGAACACAAGGTGTGCAGTGGAAATAAAACAAACTGCTGTACTGTACTGTACTGCTCTACTGTACTGTGTGTTTTATGTTCCCCTCCTATTGTGTTCATTTCATGGTTACAACTTGGGTGCTCTGGTCAAAAAAGACTGGAGCTTTTTTAATTTGTGATTATATATATTAACAATGATTGTCAAGACATTTTGCGATAGACCTCTGCATCAACTTATGCACTCTTGAATATTTCAAATGTAAAACTTTAGTCTACTAATTATGGCCTGTAGGCTTCACTGAGCCAAACTTATGTAAATCAGTGACGGAGAGATTTTATTGGAGATAGGTTCTTGGTTGAGGCTGTCACTGGGATCATAAATAGGGAGTGAGAGGTGGGTTTATGTTTGTGTAAGTGAACACAAAGACACTTACACTGTCCATCTAATCTGTGGGCAAGACGGCATGTGCCTGAAAACATTTTTTGTACTTTTACTGTGGTCTCACCCATGAATTTTCATATAGTCTGGTCATTTTTGACCAGAAAACACCACAGGTGTAGCAAAGTTGAATAAAACACCCAACGTGTTATGAAATTTGTGTTATGTGATCAGATAGCCTATATGAACAAAGTCATGGAGTCCCATTACCATCCAATTAGATTAAATACATTTTTGAGAGGGAAAAATGTGATTTCGGTCAGATTTGACCAGAACACAACAGGAGGGGTATTGCAGCTGTGTGGGATGGGTGGTTGGTGGTGATGGTGGATGGGTGGGTGGTGGGTGGTGTTGGTAAGGGTGCTATGGAGATGGACTGGCCTGGCCACAGTGCACTGGTGAGGGAGGTTGGCCAGGAGGCTGAGAGTCTTGGCACAGTGCTGCATTCCTGCAGGGTGAGGTATGGGAAAGTCCATCTCTGGCCAACTAAAACCACACACCAAACCAGACACCAAAGAGAGAGAGAGAAAGAGAGAGAACTGAGAGGACAAGAGAG
>PYXC01002066.1:1122500-1125000 GCA_015244755.2 Tenualosa ilisha
CAAAATACCCTTTCCCTTCCCAAGTTCATCTCCCCCGTCTTTAAATCCACCCAGTGGCGTTTCTCCTGCTGCCCCCTGCCTGAGCCCTTGAGTCGGCCCTGGCCCTGGAGACAACCCCGGAGAGGCAGAGGTGAGGGGGCCGCCACACCCAAGCTCAGCTCTACAGCAACTCACAGCTCCCATGTAACACTGGATTTGCTGAGCTCTGTCCATCACTGTGTAGACACACACACACACATACACACACACACACACACACACACACACACACACACACAGCACACATTCAAGCAACATGTACTCAAAGCCCAAAGATTTATACACAGCAACACAGACACAGCCCTCACACAGACCTACACAGCACACACACGCACACGCATACACACTCACGCACACATGCAAACACACACATATGCCTCATGTGTCACGTCTCTGCACAGCAGTGTATGCATCTCTGGTTTCCAATGCAGGGTCGAGGTCCTGGAACAGTGGGTAAATTATACTGATCGGACAGCCTAACCATGGCCTTAACTCTGCTAACAAAAACACACTCACACACACACGGTGATTTATGATTTCCGTGATAGTTGTTTTCAAACAGTAAATTATGAAATAAAAGAGAGGCTCTTAAATCAAAAGACTGTCCATGCTTGGTCGCTTGATTCGTTATCCAGTCTAAATCCATCGCTTCCCGAAACAGGGGCCTTGACACTCGAACGTTCTGACAAGTTCAGGAAGCGGAGGTACAGGATGCCGGCGCTCGTGTGTCTCCTCGTTCCAAGGTTCCATCCGTCAAGCGGACAGGGCCGGCCGTCACGCGAGGGCTCGGAACAAATGAGAGGCGAACACAAGCTCCAACAGCAAGACAAACCTGTGAGGTATTGGAGGATCACGGCATGCCACGATAAAGACCACACAGAATATTCTAGATGTTATAGATAGATAGACAGACAGAGAGACAGATAGATAGATAGATAGATAGATAGATAGATAGATAGATAGATAGATAGATAGATAGATAGATAGATAGATAGATAGATAGATAGATAGATAGATAGATAGATAGATAGATAGATAGATAGATAGATAGATAGATGTTTTCATTCCAACCATGGTCTAACTGTAGCAGTTTCCCATATGCTTATGTATATGATATCACTTTTCCAATGCATCTTGATAAGATGGAGAGAAAGCAGGGGGAGAGATGATGAGGGTGGAAAGTAAGACAGGAAGATGAAGATGAGTATTTTTGTCTCCCAGATAAAAGCCACAGTTTCAGAATCTGAAGGGTTTGAAAGGCCGGTGATTAAAGTGACATGCATCAGAGATGCTGATTAGAGCTCTACAACTGAGGACAATGAGAGAGGGAGAGAGAGAGAGAGTTACAGCAACGCTACCCTACAGAATGTGGAGGTAGGCAACTTTATAAGGCAACTGGTTTTAATCTTTGATCTTGAAATTCATTTCAATAGCCATGTGATAGACAGATAACTATGTGTTGTCCCCACATTCCATACACACACACATGCATGCATGCACATACACACACAAACAAACACACACACTCACACACACAGCATGTCTGCCTTTTGGATGAAGAAAAGAAAATGACACATTTCCATAATACACAAGACATGTAGATGTTATATTTCTTGCACTACAGGTAGGGGTATTTCAGATGATGTCATATCAACAATCAAGCCTATTCCACATTCCACAGCATGACATCAGATTCAGCAAAAATCCAAAGTTGGCTGGTGGCAGTTACAAACATGCCCAGGCCCTGTATCCAACACCCTGCACCCACCAAGGCCAATCAACAACCAAGCCTATCTAAAATATAGGAAGTAGGCAAGTATGAAACAAACAGCATAAGAGTAGTACACTGTAATAGTGCACTTTAAGACTAGTGCAAATTTAGAGAAAGATGCAGTACACTGTAATAGTGCACTGTAAGACCAGTGTAAATATAGAGTAAGTAAGAGACCTGCGTTCTGCACGGTAATCTTCATTGTGGAATAACGACAGAGTGATGCAGGACCCTGAAGCGAAGCGGATCTTTGGGAACATTGGGAGGGCCTATTGAAGTGAACGGAGCATTCAACCAGAGAGGGTAAAAGTGGAACGAGAGCAAATGTTCGTTAAGTTAAGTTCCGTGTTCTATTTTTGGAAGGGGAGGGAAGAAAATCCCCCTTCATGCAGACCAGAATCGAGCTGTCATACGCTGATAGAGAAGATCACTGAAAAGTTTATATTATATAAAAGTTATGTGACACTCCCACTTATGCAGACTGGAAGTATTCACGTTAGCATTATGAAGGGCTGTACAATAATGAATGAGAATGAAAGTTAGAAGATAGAAAATGAGAGAAGAGCAAAAGCAGCAACTGTAGTCTCTCTGCGGATTTGGCCCGACCTCACCTCAACTCACGCATCACTTCCTGTCTCCCAGGGGCTGAGGTCAGAATGACTGACACGGGTCAGGGGTGGGAACAGCAGT
>PYXC01002066.1:1127500-1130000 GCA_015244755.2 Tenualosa ilisha
GAGAGAGAGAGAGAAGAGAGAGAGAGAGAGAGAGAGAGAGAGAGAGGGGAGAGAGAGAGAGTTAGAGGGGAGAGAGAGAGAGAGAGAGAGAGAGAGAGATAGAGGGGAGAGAGAGAGAGAGAGAGAGAGAGAGAGTTAGAGGGGAGAGAGAGAGATGTTAATAGAGCCTAGGGTGGGGCGGTAGAGAGAGAGAGAAAGAAGGGACATAGTGAGATGATGGGAGTGAGAAAAGCAAAGAGGATGGAAAGATAAGAGAAATTGAGAGAGAGATTGAGATGGGGTTAGATAGAGTGGTAAAATGAAAGTGGGGGAGGACAGAGTAGAAGGGGGAGGACGAGAGACAGGCGTAAAGAGGCTGGGGCCTGAAGAGGGAGAGAGAGAAAGAGAGGGAGGGGGGAAAGGCAGTCAGTATGGAAGAGGGATGGAGAAAAGTATAGGGAGGGATGGACAGAGCAGAGACAGAGAGAGAAAGAGAGAGAGAGCAGGCCCTCATCTAATGGAGTCACTAATCGTCTGAAATTCCATGCTCTCGGCTTATCACTGACACACGCTCCACTCCTCTCGTTTCCTCTCTCTGTCCCTCGCTTTCTGTCATCCTGACTCTCTCTCCCCATCTCTCTCTCTCCATCGTTCATACTCCTTCGCCTCTTCATATATCTTTTTCCCTAATTCCCCCTCTCCTCCATCCTCTTCCTCTATCTTTCTCTCCCTCACCCCTCCCCCTCTCTTCCTAACTCCTGCTTTCTTCCATCCCGCCCTCTCTCTCTCTCTATCTATCTCTAAACCTGCTTGTCTGCTTGTCCCCCTTAAACTCCCACTCCTTCTCCCTCCCTCCTTCCTTTCTCTCTCTCTCTCTCTTCTCTGTCCAGACTGTTCTGTTCTGTGTGACAGCTCTATCCTCTGTGTGGCTGACAGGAGGGCCGTGGCATCAGGGGAGTCGCCTCCTGTGTTCATGTCAATCATCCCCCCTCCCCCTCTCCTCCCACACAACCCTCTCCAGCTGACAGGCCACGCTCAGACACAGGCACAGACACAGACACAGACACACACAGAGACAGAGACACAGACACACACAGAGACACAGACCCAGACACAGACACACATACAAACACAGGCCCAGACCCAGGCACAGACACTGACACTGACACAGACACGTGCAAAGGCACAGAGAGACAGAGACAGAGACAGAGACACAGGCACAGACACAAACATACACACAGACACACACACAGACACACACACAGACACAGGCACAGACAAAAACACAGGCAAAGGCACAGACACAAGTAAAGGCCTATGCACAGACACAGACACAGACACAGACACAGGCACAGACAGAGGCACAGGCACAGACACAGACACAGACACAGGCACAGGCAAAGGCACAGACGCAGACACAGACACCGACACAGACGCAGACACAGACACAGGCACAGACACAGGCACAGACACAGACACAGGCAAAGGCGCAGACGCAGACGCAGACACAGACACAGACACAGACACAGACACAGACACAGACACAGGCACAGGCACAGACACAGACACAGGCACAGATGCAGACACAATCACAGGAGCGAGCATGAGTGTGAGAGCGAGCAAGTGTATCCAGAGAACGACGCTTGCTACGCGGAGCTCCCACAGGGCCTGGGCGTGTTCGACTCAACGCGGTAAACCCTGGCACAACACCTCCCCCACCTCCTCTCCCCTGAGTCTGCCCCAAAAAGACTTAGAGGAGAGGAGAGGAGAGGAGAGACACAGGGAGGAGAGGAAAGGAGAGGAGAGGAGAGGAGAGACACAGAGAGATGGAGAGATAAGAGTCAACAGCAGCAGCAGACTGAGCAGAGAGAGATTAAGAGGGCCGGTGTGGACAGATTACTTTTGCTTAACTGTTCTAGTCTCATAAATACATTATAATAGGGCTGGGTAATTAATCAGAAAATGAATCGAACTGACAGTTGCAACCGTTAATTGCAAATGACATGCCTATTAATCGCTTATTATTACTGTTATTATTATTTATTTTGTAAACCTTGTCTTTCTATTCTGTGCATTCCACTGTGTGTGTTCATGTACTGTTCCTTGAAAACATACTACCACATGTTGTCATGTCATGTGATTCTGCCCAGTCCAGTCAATTAAAGATGATTCTGAGTTCTATCGCCCAGATCGACCTTGATCAATATGAAAAAAATAAATTGTGATCAAATTTTATACCATTTCAGCCAGCCGTACATTATAAACACACCCGATGCCGAACATACACACGTACTGAAAATACACTCTCGATAGATAGATAGATAGATAGATAGATAGATAGATAGATAGATAGATAAATAGATAGATAGATAGATAGAATGAAAACAGATGGAGGTGTACGGTAAGGAAGCTGGGTTACTAGGCACTTGCGCACATGATGCTGGAAACGGGATGAATAATGCAGTGATGCCCACAGGGCAAACGAGTACGAGTGTGTCTGTGCCTGTGCCTGTGTGTATGT
>PYXC01002066.1:1137500-1142500 GCA_015244755.2 Tenualosa ilisha
GGTGCCCTGCAATGGATCTGTACTGGTCACACGCCGAATGTGAACCTAATGTCAACCGGATCAGAACCGGATCAAAGCCAGAGAAGTTGCAGAGTGACATGCTTCCTAGAAGCACAGCTGGTAGCTAACAATGTGATGCAACTATGAATTCATTCAGATGTATCACCCTTTCACTCTGGGGGCTGATGGGCTAATTCCAGGAAATAGGATATTAGGAGTCAGGGAATTGAAATGAACTGAAGCAGAAGAATTGGGAATAGTTGGGAATTGGGAGTAGAATGGAATAGAAGAGCAGCACATTTTATTCCTCTTGGACATTATTCACTGTGGCAATCAAGCCATTTAGACACTCGTTTCATTGGGACGCTTAGGTTACTGCCCCCCCCCCCCACACACACACACACGCACACACACACACGCACACACACACACACACGCACACACACTGCATGAAAATTTCTGCCACGAATTGGGGGAAAAAAAGCGAACCCTGCATCTACGCATGCTTGTGTGTGAGCACAATACTTTTAAACGATCGCAGAAGAACTTGTGTGACGCAATTGCTTTTGTGTCAATGATGCATGCATGTGGTGCGTGTGTGTCTGAGTATGTGAATGTGTGTGTGTGTCTGTGTGTGTTACTGTGAAGAGGCCCAGGTAACACGAGAGAGCCTCCAAACTATTCACACTCACCAAGCTCACGTTTCTCTACCAGACGAGTCAATTATCAAACAATTTACACCTGCGGCTGGGAGACAGGTATCAGATGACCCTCATCCCTTTCTTCACTGCACCTCATCTTCACCTCTCTCTCTTTTTCCCTCTGTATATCTATCTATCCCTCTCTATTTCTCTTTCTCCATCCAATCCCACACATCCTTTTTCACTCATACTTCCCTCTTTCTCATCTCCCTCCCTTTCCCTTCCCCCTTTGTGTAAAATCTTGATTTCCTTCAATCACATCTGGGTTTCTCTGACCCCTAATTTAACAGCTCCACACACACACACACACGCGCGCAAACATGCGCGCACACGCGCGCACACACACACACACACACACAAACACACATACACACATACGTGGTCACACACACCCACACGCACGCACACACACACGCACGCACACACGCACACACACACACACACACACACACACACCCCTCCCCACTATCTTTCTGTGTTTGTCCCTCTTGATTCCTCCATTTTATTTCCCTTTTGTTTCATTATCTCAATCTATCCATCGCTTGTTACTGCTCCTCCTCCCTCTTTTTCCCCTCCCTCACAGATTTCACTCCCTTCTTCCACTCATCTATTGTTTCAATTTCTCTCCATCCCCCCAGCACCTCTACATTCCTGCCTTCTCTTCTCACTCTCCTTTCTTTTCTTTTCTGTTTCACACATTTACCTCTCCCTCAATCCTTTTCTCTCTCTCTCTCTCTCTCTCTCTCTCTCTCTCTCTCTCTCTCTATCTGTTCTGTCTGCTGGTGGTGTGGACTGATGGCTTGAGTGACAGGCCTCCAGCTCCAGCTCTCTCCTCATCTCTGTCTCTATTCACAGAGTTCAGGAACACTGGGCGATCTGACAGAGAGATGGAGAGGAGGAAAGGGAGGTGGAAGACAAGAAGAGAGAGGGAGTAAAAGAGCAGGAGTGAAGGATAAGAGAAAGACGGAGGGGGAAGATAAAGTATATATACAAATGGATAGAAAACCCAAACAAATACAAAACACAAAAAACAAGCACACACACGCACACACACACACACACACACACACACACAAAAGGAATTCCACACTGTTCAATAAGACCATAACCCATAAATCCATACTGGTTCTCTATGAACTACCATAGACCATTGGTGTTTGTTTCTCAAATGTCCTCCAACCAAACATTTTGAAATCATTCATCAATATCCATCTCTTCTTTCTCAGTCGTGTGCTTACTCTCTCGTGTCTAGGGGGGAAAAGATGAAAAAGAGACTGACTGTGTGTGTGTGTGTGTATGTGTGTGTGTGTGTGTGTGTGTGTGTGTGTGCGCGTATGAAGCAGGGGGGAGTGGGGGATGATAAGACAGCTGGATGTATGATTTCTGTAACCAGCTCGATTTAACAGTGTTAGGCCCCTCTGGCAAATCCCCTACAGAAGCATCATGGGAAACGATGGCCCTCCAGCCTACTCCGCCCACTACCACCAACACACACACATACACACACACACACACACACACACACACCCAAAGACACTCAAACTCCCTCCGCCACCACTCCTCCAACTACAAAGGCAATCCGTGTCCCGCCTCCGCCATTTCAGCCACGCCTGATTGGCTGTGCTATTTCCAGCGTGCTCAGCAGGCGTGACTGACAGCAAGCCGAGGTTCCCGGAGCGTGAAGGGAGATGCATCTATCAATGGAGGAGGCAATTATCACACGCACCCTAACTGCAACTGACAACCACCGCTTACCAGTCCACACACACACACGCATGCACGCACGCACACATGCACATTCATCGTCACATAGAAATGCACACACACACGAATCCCCACATGCTAAGCATAACTGACAGCCACCACTTACGAGTCCAAACACACAGAGACATGCATAGACACACACACACACACAAATACACACTAAGCGCAACTGACAGCAATCGCTTCTTAGTCCAAACATATCCACATCGCGACACATATGTACACACTCTGAGATTGACACGCACAAAACCAAAACACACACACACACACACACAGACACACACACACACAAAAGCCCTAAATGAAGTAGACAGTTGCACAAACAAACAAAAACAATGCCTTAGTGTCACACCAGGAACTAAAGTACCATTAGACTATCAAACAGGCCATGTATACACTGTATGCATGATTAAAGGCACAATGGAGGTCTGCAATCAGTATGCGGGTATGCAAACACACACACACACACGCACACACACACACACATACACACGCACACACGCACATACACACATACACACACGCACACACAACACACACATATGCACGCACGCACACACACACACACACACTGGGGTACAAGCAACAATGTTTCATGTATGTAATCACACTAGCACCAAAAATGCTTCCATGTTGGATTTCCTCCTAAAGGTAAGAATGAAGTAATGATTTTTCCTTTCTTTAGTATTTAGGCTGCCCTCCGCAGCACAACAACTGCAGAGTTTAATAATGGACATGCATTAATGACTTTACTGAGGCCTAAACAGCAACAATTTAAAGTCTTATCCATCACAACAGACAGGCTCTACTGTATTAGGAGGACCTGTCACCAATACTGAGCTCTATGTTACACATACACACAAACACACACACACACACACACACACATACACACACACACACACACACACACACATACACAAAGTCAACGAGTTAGGCATTAGCATGCAAACATGAGACAGCATCTGTCAGGAGCTATTTATGCACGGGAGAGCCACGGGGCATACCAATGAAACAAGTGCCAGGTTCACCCCGGGGGCAACCCGCATAGGTCACCCTCCACAGGAGGGGCTCGGAGATACAGCGACCACGACTACGCACTCATCAGGGAGGAGTCAGTGTTTGTGTTTGTGTGTGTGTGTGTTTGTGAGAGAGCGAAAGAGAGAGAGAGAGAGAGTGAGAGAAAGAGACTATAAAACAGTGCTGGAAAGAGAGTGTGTGTGTATGTGTGTGTGTGTGTGTGTGTGTGTGTGTGTGAAGCACAGAGAAAGAGAGCCAAGAGTGTGATATATCAAATGCAGGACAAACCATTTAGATGCAAATGTGGCCCTGTGCATTGACTGTACAAGTCCATCTATGCTTAAGGCTGAAGGGGAAAAGATAGCCCTGCTTCTCTTTCTCTCTCTCTTTTCTATCCCCCCTTCATCTTCTTTTCCCCTCTTCTTCTCTTTCTATCCTCATTCTCTCTCTCTCTCTCTCTCTCTCTCTCTCTCTCTCTCTCTCTCTCTCTCTCTCTCTCTCTCAATGTCTTCCGCTACTGCAGACTTGGCCGTACTCCGGAGCTCAGGAATGAGTGTGTGTGTGTGTGTGTGTGTGTGTGCGTGTATATATGTGTGTGTGTGTAGCGCCCTATTGATTTGCTTTCATTTTTAAGGTCAGAAGCTGAAATCTTACACAATAAGGCACGGAAGGGTCAAACAGAGCACATTAGTTACCACGCAGCAGTCACAGGGAACAGAGGAGGATGGTGAGTCAGTGAAAGGAGAGAGAGATGGAGGGAGGGAGGGAGAAAGAGAGAGGGAGGGGGAGAGATGGAGGAAGAGGGAGAGCGATGGAGGCAGGATAAGGATAAACGGGAAGAGAGAGAGAGAGAGAGAGGGAGAGAGAGATGACGAAAGCAAGAGGTTAAAACTAACAAATAGAGCTCAGCTTAGAAAACTCAGGGGACGGGGCAGAGAACAGGATGTGTTTCAAGTGTGTGTGCGTGTGTGTGTGTGTGTGTGTGTGTGTGTGTTTATCTGAATGTAAGCTTGCGTGCAAGTGTGCCTACATCCTAGCATATACCAGCCTCTTGTGTGTGAGTCCAAACAGTGCTGGAGCTCAAACCATTAAGCACTTTTCTCTCTGTCCCTCCCTCTTCTCTCTCTCTCTCTCTCTCTCTCTCTCTGCGTTAATAAGATTTGCTGTTCCTCGGAGTCAGAGGAGACTTGGCTTCCTTCCCTCCGGCAGAGGAGCCCATAAATATATAAAGACAGCAACATCACACTGTCAGCTTTCACAGTCTCCACCAACACCACCCACACCCACACCCACACCCGCACCTGCACCCGCTCGGACCAGATAGACAGCACCCCGACTAAGCACTATAAGCACCCAACTGCACAGCACCACATCGTACTGTCCCAACTAGACACTGTCTAAGCTCTCCACTGCCCACACACACACACACACACGCACACACACACACACACACACACACACACAGAACATTCAAAACACACTTACATAAATACTGACATCTATTCTAGCAACCAA
>PYXC01002066.1:1147500-1165000 GCA_015244755.2 Tenualosa ilisha
TCTTAGAATCCGCAATATGACTACAGATGGCCGATCCATCCTTTCAAGCATCAAGTGAGCAAGTGAGTCAGCTAGTCTGTTAGTGTGTGTGTGTGTGTGTGTGTGTGTGTGTGTGTGCCTGTGTGTGTGTGCGTACTGTATGTATTATTTACATACAGTATGTGTGTGTGGGTGTGTATGTACTGTGTATGTGTGAATGCATGTGGGTGTGTGTGTGTATGTGTGTGTGTGTGAGAGAGAGAGAGAGAGAGCTTTAATTAGTCACATTCTTGGAGAGTCAGCAGTAGCCAGGGCAGGAAGTGGGAATACAAACAGTGGGTAGGTCTGGGAGGAAGGGCTGCTGCTGACTGACCTCTCTACAAGAGGATTCTCTGTCCAGTCACGCATGAACTCACACACACACGCACGCACACACACACACACATATGTGCGCATGAATGCATGAAAACACTTACATGTTTAGGCTCTTACACAACTACAGATGTGTGACCATAAGACACACTCACACACACTCACACACAAGAATACTCATGATCACACAGCTAGACAAACATCAGCTGAGACCATTCAGTACATGCATGTCCACACGCAAGAAGATATATGCGACTCAGAACACACACACACACACACACACACACACACACACACACACACAGCCTCAGTAGCCTGTCAGTCTTGGATAAGTGGGCACCCTGTCTGTGAGTTACTGCTGATGGCCCGCAGCAGGGGGGGAATCAGAGAGAGAGAGAGAGAGAGAGAGAGAGAGAGAGAGAGAGAGAGAGGGAGGGCAGGAAGGGTATCCTAAGACAGGATCATTTGTTCCGCGGCTCTTCAGCCAAACTAATTTAGGTTTCTCCTACAGAAGGTCAACTGTGCTCAAATTCATAAATAAGGGTGTAATTGGTCCGAGAGCGACACGCTGTCTCAAAGGCCACCGCCTGCCTGGCCCTGAGTTATGGCCGCTGACAGACATACACACACACACACACACACACGCACACTACTGAAGATACATTGCACTCAAACACACATCCTTGGATGTAACAAAATGCACACACCTTTACAGATGGTAATAGACACATATACACACACACACACACACACACACACACACACATACACACGTGTGATACATTTACATTTGCATTTACATTTATGCATTTAGCAGACGCTTTTATCCAAAGCAACTTACATTCTGTCAACTATCAATTGTTCAGGGCCATTCTCCCTAGAGCATTTTAGGGTTAAGATTAGATTAGATTAGATTAGATTCAACTTTATTGTCATTACACATGTATAAATACAGGTAACGAAATGCAGTTTGGCATCTAATCAGAAGTGCAAAGAGCAGCAAGTGCAGTATATACAGTATGCAGTATGTACAGTTAAAGAGCAAATTATATACAGATAAGAGTAGTAGTAATAAATAGGCCTTAAGTGCCTTGCTCACGCTACCACTGTCCCATACATGTGGGGTAGTCAGTGGTACTTAGAAGGAGGGGAAAAAATCAGTCCTTTCAGGTCTCATTATGCACGTGTGCGCATGTGCGTGCGCATACACACACACACACACACACACACTCTTAAGGAATTCCAGACATTTCACCTCCTCACACGCTTCCCAAGAGTGTGTATTTGGTGTGTATGTGGTGTGTATGTGTATATGTGTCTGCACATTCAGCTTACTGTGTGTAGTGTAGGTGAGTGTCGAGACCACATGTGTAAAAAAAAGTATTTTAGAGTTTCTCTTGAAAATGGCAGCGAGGAGATGAGTGCAGGGTGTGTTAGAGTGCAGAGTGTGTTAGAGCGCAGAGAGTGTTAGAGTGCAGGGTGTGTGAGCTACGACACAGGCTACATCTCTGAGTGTATATCTGTGTGTGTGTGTGTGTCTGTGAGAGAGAGGGGTCCGAGAAGCACACTCTGTGTGCATATACACCGTAAAAAAAGTAAATTAAAGTAAGTTAATTATTTTACAGTGAAGTAAGCATTACTTATTGTTTTTTATAAGTGTATGCATTCCAATCAGGTCAGCAATGCTGAGCTTCAAAAACTCTCTCTCTCTCTCTCTCTCTCTCTCACACACTCTCTCTCTTTCTTCTTTCTCTTTCGTTCTCTCTTTCTTTCTTTCTTTCTTTCTCTCTCTCTCTCTAACCCTCTTGACCCATCTCCAATATGTGATCTCTTTGGATGCAAAGCAGACTCGCTGTTGCTGAAATGTCACTTCAGGCCCCTGGGATTCCATACACTGAGGCGTCCATGCCAAGTGCCTGACTGCATTCTACCACAAAAGAAAAGACTGCAGAAAACAATCATGTACCAAAAAAAAAAAGGGAAAATGAAGAAAATGAAGTTTCCAACTGAACAACAGTTCCAGTACGTAATGCTGTTCTCCGTGTTGCTTAGTTTAACCTTTTATCATTCCTGTCATAATAACCTGACACACTGTTATGACCACAGTGCAGTTATGACTCCTGTGACAGCGGCACCTGAGTGCAGTATTCCTCCTCTGCAGCCCCTTTTACACCACACACACACACACACACACACACACACACACACACACACACACACACACACAGACATACACACACACATAGACACACACACACACACACCACACACACACACAGACATACACACACACATAGACACACACACACAGACATACACACACATACACACACACACATACACACACACACTCACACAGATTCTCCAGAAGCACAGACTGCAGAGCTGCTGCATGTGTTCCCTGCTCACTGATGTGGCTCTAAAGGTCCTGCAGAGCTAACCCCTAAAAGACTCCATGGTGCACACGTCTGACTTAAAGGCAGCACCGAGTCATGGGAAAACTAAAAGGCTTTCTATTCTGACAGATGATTACTCCTCTCTCTCCGCCCCCTCCTCCTCTTCTCCTCCCCCCCCCCTCCCCCCCCCCCCCCCCCCCTCTCTCTCTCTCGCCCACCTGGGATGGACTGCGGAGTCGCGAGCAGAGTTTAGTAGGACAGAGTAGACGGTGTTCCAGATTCCAGAATCTTAAGCAACGCTGCCCGCAGAGGGACACGCTGTTACTCAACACACACACACACACACACACACGCACGCATGCACACACACACGCACACACACACTCAAAAATGTGACATCAGCACCACCTCTGCACTAGTTGACAACCGTCCCTGTGACTGACTCATAAGAACATTTAATCCACCCCAGATCTGAGCAAACAGACAGCACAAAAACACACCTCAAACAACATTGGGGCTTTAAACTCTCTCTCTCTCTCTGTCTCTCTCTCTCTCCTCTCTCTCACACACACACACACACACACACACACACACACACACACACACACACTTCAGTGAACATCCATGGGTGTGAAAGATGTGAGAATGTCTTTTCTTGCTGTAACACATCTCTGCACCTTTCATCCCCTGTCACGCTGAAACACTATTGCAAACCATCAAAAGCTTGTCTCTCTAAGAAAAGCATTGACATCAAATGACACATTTAAAAGACTAGACTATTTAGCGTGACCCTGAGAAAACAAAATTAGTCCCGCTAGCTTATAAGGCTTTTGGCAGGGTCCCGTAAGCTAGCGCGTTTGCAACGTTCTTAATGTAACTGAGAAACTATGACCTGAAACCAAATTCAGAAGCAGACATTCTGGATGCAAAAAGCAAAAGTCCCATCATGCATCCCTTCTGCTTGCACACTTAATGCAGGTGATAAGTTCTAATGTTCTGTGAGGCGGTCATTATTGTGGAATAACTCCAGACAGAGTGATGCAGGATTCACCCTGAATAGAGTTATTCCACTCAGCTTATGACTGGGCTGCCTATTAAAGATATCAATAACATGGCAACGAAGCACTGCTTACCATTGCTTGCATAGTCATTTTAGTGATTCAAATAGATAGCAGCTTCTGTGAAATAAAAGAAGTCTGTTAACTTGCAGATCAGCTGATTGGTCAGGACAACGTTCTGTTTCACATTCCTTGACTGTGGTCTCTTGTCCTTAGCAACGGTCCGTTATCAAGAAATATCAGAACGCAAAATGTTGGGAAGTCCCATTCAAGTAAATAGAGGATTCTACAACATTATAAAGAGCCATGTATTAACGCTATTTAGTCAAACTATCTGGCTGAAGAGCTGAGCTAATTCTTATCAACTGTTGTAATGGTTGGAACTAATTTGTGGAAGGGATTTAACTCTCATGACGTCCAGGATGTCACACTCTGACCAAGTCGATAGTTACATCATGCTTACTGTTTAAAACAGATTCTAAGTTGAATCCGCTAGAAATATAGTGTGATCCTGCCACCATGGATACTGCTGCAACATTCAGAGCGCTGCCTTGTCTCCTCTGGTAAATATCTCAAGCTCACTCTTGTATTCCCTGGCTGACATGCTGGACTGGAAACAAGGGCTTCAGAGACACACAGGCCTAAAGCAACTCGGCTCTTGTCTTGTAAACCTGCTTACTGCTGCTAGGGCTGATGTGTGCGTGTGTCTGTGTGTATGTGTGTGTGCGTGTGTGTGTATGTGTATGTGTATGTGTGTGTGTGTGTGTGTGTGTGTGTGTGTGTGTGTGTGTGTCTGTGTGGTGAGCAGTGTGAGTGCAGTCTTCTCTAAAGACTGCCAGAGGCTGGTGATGAATGGAGTGTGTGTGTGGGAGAGACTAAGAGAGTAACAAGTTGGGAAAAGAACTGGAGTTAGAGTAAGAACACGCAGAAAAAAAAAAAAAAAAACACAAGAAAAGAGTAGAGAAACTAAGAGAAAAGGTGCCCAGTAAAATATAATGATCTGCAGACATCAGCAACACAAGAGAGAGCCCCAAGCTATTTATGTTGGAGGCTGTATGATACAGCAGTACACAGAATGAAAGCTGTGTAACATGCCTATTCTGATTCACCTGTAGTGTCAGATCTTTTTTGTGTGTGTGTATGTGTGTGTGTGTGTATGTGTGTGTGTGTGTGTGTGTGTGTGTATGTGTTTTAATGCCAGGAGTGAAGAGGATAGTTGACTGGACCCTTACAGGGCCCACGCCGAGTGTAAGTCACTGCGATGACTTATTCATGTGGTAACCAGTCAGTCAGTGCAGTGGAAACACAAGAGTGGAGTAACAGGATAAGGCTTCCCCTGTTTCCATGCACTGAACTAGGGGGTAGGAATACACGTGAAAGTTGAAACACCCATGGAGGTTGTTCCCGGCTGGTTCTACCTGGAAAAGGCCCCGAAGGCGCTGCATTTTATTGGCTAACTTTAATTTTAGCGTCACGTCAAAATCAAATAACTTTGCATGTGAAGCACCCTGTGCCTCGATTTTGGGGTTGTTCTGCACCGAAAAAAAAAAAACAAAACAAAACAATGCAACAATGCATATCAACAATGCATATCTGGCTCATTATCTCCTGTGTTACACTATTGCCTTGTTAGGAACTTTTATGTGGGGCAATGCTAAGAGTGACGACGCAAATTTAGCGATGGATCGTGACATTTGGTCGCAAAGGGGGGGAATTTACTACTCCGTCAGACTTTGGGAGTCCAGGTGCGTCATCATCATACATACATAATGAAATAACACACACACACACACACACACACACACACACACACACACACACACTGCAGGAGGTGATCCTACAATCTGACTGAGGAACTTACACACAGATATGGCAGAGGAACAAGAGACAGATAGGTGAACAGTTAAGTAATGCGCACGTACACACATACACACCCGCACACACCCGCACACACCCGCACACACACGCACACACCCGCACACAGAGGAAAATGATCAATACGACAACATTCCAGAAGAGCACAATTTCACATTCAGCACAAGCAAACAGGCACAGACACAAGCACACATGCGCACATTCACTCCAACTTCAAACATATGAACATACACATATGGGCAGAATCACACACACACACACACACACACACACACAAAGATGCAGGCTCTGTTTCAGTCCAGGCACATGCCGACACCATCATCAAAAGGTCAGCATTGTTTATGCTCATTCCCACACTCCCCTTCTCTGAGGAGAGATTTATGGTGGCATGTAATGCATTTAATCGACAACACACGCAGACACACACACTCAAACTACACAGCACAACCCATCCCATCTGGATATCCCAGCCCTCTGAATACAATCTCCTCCAGAGCCATGCCATTCAAATGCACACACACACACACACACACACACACACACACACACACACACACACACAGAGGGACAGCCACAGATGTACTATAGCATGCTGTGGTGAGGTGGTACAGTTTTGCCACAAGCCTATGAAGCACTAATGAGGCTTTTGCATGCGATCTTACTCTCCCACTCACTCTGACAGACACCACACACGCACACACACACACACACACACCACACACACACACACACACACACACTCCCACAGACACACATTGCAGCATGTCCATACCGCTTTAATCAGAGATGCATGCGCCTGTCATGCTGATTAGCTTTCAATGCTAATGCTGCTTCCTTGGCCAGAAAAGAGTGAATGGTGTGGATAATGAATCCGTCTGATAAATGATTTCAAGATTGTTATTGTTATTGCATTATTTCTGTGCTTTTTTTTTCCTTGTGTTTTTGTGATGCCTTTGAGGGGAATATGTGAAACATAAATAAATAAATAAATAAATAAATGATAAATAAATAAAAAAAAAACAAGCTCATCGTTCTCCACAGTCGAACAGAAAGCTCCGCACCCTTTGAAATAGTTCCCAATATTGCCGGCAAACGCGAGCGATTCCGGGCGCTGCGAAGTCGTTGTGGGAGATTTAAAGGTCAGTTTAACTGCGCCAGTGCCGCTGCATACAGCAGGGTCATTATCTGGCATTGCCAATCGTGCCGAGATATCAAAGATGGATTCAGTGGGGGTCGTGTCCATTGTGTCTCTGGAGAGGGGGAAATAAAAGAGTTGGGGTAGGCCTTTCTAAACGCTTTATTTAGCTCTCAATGGACTCAATGCATGCCACGGTTATTTAGCAGCTATTGTTGGGCTTGTGTGCGTGTGTGTGTGTGTGTGTGTGTGTGCGGCCTTGGGATGTCTGGCTGAATGTTTGTGTGTGTGTGTGTGTATAGGAGGGGTGCACATGGTATGAGTACAACATGTGAACTGTATACAATTTATGTTTGTTATGTTTAACATTTTTTTTACCTTTTCTTAGCATGCCTATACCACTGCAACAAATGCAGTATGTGGCATGTGGTGTGTGTGTGTCTGTGCGTGTGTGTGTGTGCTCACATGTAAGCGTGTGTTGTATGTGAAAGCGTGTGGCTGTGTGTGTGTGCTTACATGTATGAATGGTCTGGGTGGGGCTTAGGGAGGGGACCTTCCATTGTGCACGTGTGTGTGTATGTGTGTGTTTGTGTGTGTGTGTGTGTGTGTCTGGATTTCCACATGAACAGGAAGCTGTGGCCCTCCCCTTGGCCAGGTATTGTGGGACTGTGGAGGTCAGCAGCTCATTAGCATCATAACAGCACTCTTCACTTCTTTAGGCCAATTTTGCTCCTTTTATTAGATTGCAGACACAGCAACTGGTGTGTGTGTGTGTGTGTGTGTGTGTCTGTGTGTGTGTGCGTGTATGTGTGTGTGTGTGTGTGTGTGTGTGTGTGTGTGTGTGATTATAGAGCATGGATGTGTACATGTGCCAAAAACTTGTGTGTGTGTGTGTGTGTGTGTGTGTGTGTGTGTGTGTGTGTGTGTGTGCTCATAATGTGTACTAACACCTGAAGCTTCCAGGCAGTCAGTGAGTGAGTGAGTGAGTGAGTGAGTGAGTGAGTGAGAGTGAGTGAGTGAGTTCTAACTCTGGAGAGTGGAGGCCCAGAGGGGCTGAGCAGTGAGCAGTGGGGGGCGTCTGACTGCTAATCAATTGGAGACGGTGAGCAGCAGGGAGCAGCAGGGCTGCTGGATGGATGGGCAGTCAGAGCTGGGTGGGTTGGCTGGGCAGGCTGGGTTGGGCTTGGGGTTGGTGCTGTGGTGAAAGCTCAGAAATGTGTAAAAAATGTTCTAGGTTGACTTGTGTTATCTTTGGACCAGCACTGAGCCCCTGACTGAGTGGCATAATCAGCAGAACTGTGAGAGGGCGAGAAGAGAGAGAGAAGAGAGAGAGAGAGAGAGAGAGAGAGAGAGAGAGCTCAATGTGACTATATCATTTAGACTTTGAGCAATACTTTATGACTTTCTGCCACTTTCTGAGGTATTTTTTATGTGTGTTTGTATTTCCCAAAGGACTCTAGTATATTTGAAAAAGGGACAGACAGTGTCTTGAAAACGATTGTCTCAATTATATAAAGCAACATTTTTTTCCCCGTTTAGAAGTGTGTTTCCCAAAAGCATTGCTTTGGTATGATGAGTATGACAGAGAGTGATTGATTCTTTCTTTCTTTCTTTCTTTTTAACTTTCTTTGTTTCTTTCTTTCTTCTGCTCCTTGATAGGTGCATATTGTTGGCTGAATTGTGTCTAACGTATCACATTTCATTCTATATTACTGAGCAACAAATAGTTACAAAAAAATATATATATAGGGTTTGCTATGTTACCACTTTGCTTCCAGTAAGTCCAGTAAAGTAGATGTGCAATTCTAAAGTGGGATTTATAAGGTGCATCTATGTCCTATTGTTTGCTGGTCTCCCCCATAGAAAAGTGTTGCTGCAGTATCTGCTGAGTTGAGTCACTGCTGCTGCTGTGGCTGTGGCTGTTACTGCTGTTACAGCTGGAGTTACTCTGATCTGTTATGTCAGTTAGTTCTTACTGAAATTTACATTTAAATTAATGCACTTGAAGTTCAACTTGGACTTGGATGATTGTCGGCTACACTGACTTTGATTGGGACTGTGGGACGTGTGAAAACTGTATTACATTTGTGTGTATGTGTGTGTGTGAGAGTGTGTGTTGCCTGGACACCCTGTTCCAAATAAGCGCAAGCCTTGACCCGGCAGCTTACAGACCCACCCAGACCCAGCTGAGGACTTTCTATGACATCATGTGTGTGTGTGTGTGTGTGTGTGTGTGTGTGTGTGTGCATACTTTGTGTCGTTTACACCCTATTGTTGCTTTGTCGCTTGTGTGTGGCCTTGCGTGGCTGCTAAATGTCTGATGACTGATTGCTGCTCTGCAAACTGTGAAAATGTGTGTGTGTGTGTGTGTGTGTGTGTCAGTGTGTGACTAGTGTGCCTATGTAAATAAGTGCATCTTTAGGTTCACGTATGTGCACACATTGTACTATGTACAATAGGTGTGTCCATGTGTGTGTGTCCACCCATGAGTAGCTCAGTTCTGCAGGCAGTCTCTGGTGTTATGAAGAGGGGACAGGCCCACCACTGGCTCAGCCGCCATCCTCAGGGCTCTCTCCTTATTAACTATGAGCTCTGGCACAAACCCCATACTGAGAGAAGAGAGACCACCAGAGGGGTCTGTCCACACACACACACACACACACACACACACACACACACACACACATATATACATATATATATATATATATATATATATATATATATATATATATATATATATATATATATATAGATGCAGCAATATTGTAATATGTGCACACACACACTCAAATATTAAAACTGGGACAATCATGCACACCTACAGACACGCCCACACACACAAACACACTTACAGACACACAGACACTGTGGTGATGAACAGGGACTAAAGCTCATGTTGATTAGCAAATAGAGAGCAGCCTCTTTCAGCAATGTGACTGTGTATGACTGTGTGTGTGTGTGTGTGTGTGTGTGTGTGTGTGGTGTGTGTGTGTGTGTGTGTGTGTGTGTGCGCTATTTAAAGACATCAGAGAGCACAAGCCTCTGTTCTCCTCATTCCCTGCAGCCAAACAATAAATAACTAAATAACAACACTCTTAAAAGAATCACGCACCACAATGCAACACACACATACACACACACAACACTTATCCCTATCTCCCTCTCTCTTCATCCCCCCACTCCCTCATCCATCCTCCTCTCTCTCTCTCTCTCTCTCTCATATGCTTTTCAGAAAGAAAGCTTAGAGCAGCCATTCCCAATAGTAATCACATTCTGTTCTCCCCTTCCTCTCACTCCATCTCTCCCTCTCTCCCTCCCTTCATCCCTCTCTCCCTCCCTTCATCCCTCTCTCCCTTTCTTGCTGGGCTTTGGCGGGGCGGAAGTGGTGCTGCTGCCACAACAGACAGTCGGTGGTAGAAATGGCACAACGCAACGCTGCGTGAAGTAAAGCACACACACACACACGCACACACACAGACACACACACACACAGACACACACACCTACACACATTCAAACACACATCCAATTATTTGTGCATAATGACGGCTAACGCCACGCATTTAGGCAGCTCTCCCAGCCCCTGTCCTTTAAGTCCCTGCAGTCTTCCGTCAGTGTCTCATAGTTAACACTCTGCTAATGAGAGGGTGGGGGAGATGGTGTGTGTGTGTGTGTGTGTGTGTGCGCATTTGTGTGCGTATATGTGTATGTGTATGTGTGCGTATGACAGCAGCATTGCATTTGTGTGCGTGTTTGTGTGTGGCAGAGCTTGTGTGTGTGTGTGTGCGCGCGCATGTGTGTGTGTGCGCGTGTGTGTGTGTGTTTGTGTGTGTGTGTGTGTTTTGTGTGTGTGTGTTGTGTGTGTGCGCGCGCACGTGTGTGTGTGTGTTTGTGTGTGTGTGTGTGTGTGTGCGTGTGTGTGTGTGTGCGTGCGTGTGTGTGTGCGTCTGTGTGTGTGTCAGTGGCAGTGGTTTAATCAGATGGGAAATTGTGTCATATCTCAGTGATGACTAGCTAGGGGCTGAGGAAAGGGAAATAAGGGAAGACGCTGCTGCAGAGACTGAGTGGCCTCTCTGGAGTCAGGCGAGCAGACAGGGGTGTGGTGATATGCCATATGTGTATGTGTGTGTGTGTGTGTGTGTGTGTGTGTGTGTGTGGTGTGTGTGTGTGTGTGTTTAGACAGGGCGTGGTGATTGGGCCATGCGTGAAGCATACAGACACGGACGAGAGATTTTGATGAAACGCGATGAAAAGAGGACGGGAAATTGATCAGTCATGCTGCGCTAGTTGAGGTTGGTGGTATGTGTGTGTGCGTGTGTGTGCGTGTGTGTGTGTGTGTGGTGAGTGTGTGTGTGTATGTTGGAGGATGTAACCGGTCTGGTTTGAGCTGGGTAAGTGTTGAGTGGCCTGTGCTGGAATGTGCTGTTATGATGGAGAGCGACGTTCCCAAGGATCGTGTTACACTTCAGATGGATGGGGAGAGTGGGTATAATTGGGAGTCTTTTTGAGTGTGTTGTTGTGCATCTGTGTGTATCTATGTGTCTGTCTATACATTTGTGTGTGTGTGTGTACCCCAGTGTTTGTCTACATATTCATGTGTGTGTTCTGAATGTGCACATCCTGGTCTGTGTGTGTTGTGTGTGTGTGTGTGTGTGTGTGTGTGTGTGTGTATGAATTTTTTTTTTCTTTCTGCTTTGCTCTGAGTTTTTAAGGAACACTTTCCCACCATTCACACACACATAGGCCCAGCAAGACCCCAACAACCAATGCACAGCACAGCACACAAAAAAAAACAAAAAAACAAAACAAAAAAAAAAACTGATTTCCTGGGACCTGATTCCACCCTTCCTTCACCCCTCTGTACACACACAGCACAGTAAGCTCCAGCTCCAGCCACTCAGTGTATGTCTGAGGTCCTCTCAGCACAGGCCTCAGCCCCGACGCTGGGAGCATAGCCAATCTGCATTATTAAAACATCCCATGCAGAAGAAAAACACCTCTAGAAAAATACACCCTGCAAAAGTCCTTTGCTAGTCTTAACAATGGGCATCGGATGGGGGGGGGGGCTTAGGAGCGATCAGGCTGGCAGCCTACTGTGTCTTAGTGCACTGGCGCCACTCTCCGTGCCCTGCGCCACCTCCTCCCGCTGTCAATGGGCACTTTTAATAATTAATAGCCCTTAAGGATTGGTGCGGCTTAATTGGCATCCCGGCTTGATCCTCCTGCCTGTGCCGCGGGGGAGGTGCTGTGCTGCAGGGCATTGTGGGAAACTGGAGGACTCATGTTCACGCTGGTTCGTGTTGAATGTGAGAGGAGAGAAGGACGTCTCAGGCTGAGGTTAAAAAGGAGCAGTTCGGAATGAGATGTAAGACCCTTGCCATGTATCGGATATTGTAAGGATGGTGTTTGTGTGTGTGTGTGTGTGTGTGTGTGTGTGCGTGGACATCTGGTGAACAGTCGGTGGCCAATCAGTGTGTGTGTCATTCAGACACTGGGGTGGAGTTGCCATAGGTGCATATCCCATTGTGTGCCATTTGCCTGTGTGTTTTCATATATATGATGACGTGTGTGTGTATGTGTGGGTGTGTGTGTGCGTATGTGTGTGACCATGTGGGTTTGTGAAAGATTGTGTGTGTGTGTGTGTGTGTGTGTGTGTAGTGAACACTTGGGGCAGCTGCAAAGAGCACCTGTGAGCGAGCGCCAGGGGGCTAAGAGGCTTGATTGGGCTCATTTTCTCAACAGTCGTTGGGCTCACTCACACAAACCCAGGAATCACAGGCTCTCAAAGCTCCCATAAATACACCAGCAGTCCGCCAGCAAGGCTGACTGACCAAACACAAACAGGCACGCAAACACACACACACACACACACACGCGCGCACACGGTCAAATACACACAAATGGAAACACACAAACACATGGACACTTACTCACAAACACACACACACACACACACGCGCGCACACGGTCAAATACACACAAATGGACACACAAAAACACATGAACACTCACACACACACACACACACACACACACACGGTCAAATACACACAAATGGACACACACAAACACACGGACACTCACACACACACACACACCACACACACGCGTACACAAACACACACAAACGGACATACACAAAACTCACATATGCACAACATTGACTGATTTTTATATGAAAACGTTAAGACAAAGAGAGAAAACATAAGAAAGGGCATATAGAAAGACTAAGATACAGAATAAGAGGAAAAATGGAGGGATGGAAATATGAGAAGGAAGAGACAAAGGGAGAGAGAAAGAGAGAGAACCCTTAAATGGAAACCCAGAGAGAGAGGGAGGGAGGAGGGAGAGGTCCTCTCAGCAAACAAGCCAGACAACAGGGCATCGTTTCGCACTCAGAGTATCTGGTTACGCCACCAACATAACAGGGCGGCGGCCCCGCCTCGGCGGAGAGGGTGGAGGGGTGCGTCGTCTGTCAATCTACACCCCCATCAGTCTGAGGAGAGACGGACGCAGCTGCACCGCTCCGCTGTCATCACCCTGTATCCCGAGGCGACGTCACACCACCACACGGATCCCAGCCCAGCCATAACAAACCCTCAGGCTCCCATTTAGTCACAGTTACTTTTGAGCTGGGTTGCCGTGACGATGAGACATGCCTTCTAGTGTGTGTGTGTGTGTGTGTGTGTGTGTGTGTGTGTGTGTGTGTTGGGGGGGGGGTGAAGGGCTGTAATCAGGTGGGAGATCTTAATTGGCTGAAGATGGCACTGCTGCTGCTGCTGCTGGAGGTGAAGGAGGCTGGTGGTGCTGTGCTGAGGCAGGTAGAAAGATCTGGAGAGATGTGGAGGCAGCGCTGCAGGTGGCCCCCCACACATTACTCCGCTTCCATGGCGATCCATCCACTCCATCAAACCGTTCCCTTGGTTACTGTTTCTACAGTACCCTGGCACCAATTAAATTGGTCTCTCTTCTCAGACACTGTTGCCCTGTGGAAGATTTCTTTCTTTTTTTCTTTCTGCTGCCACCATTCTTCTTGCCGATTCTGTGTCTTACTGTCTCTCTTTCTGTCCCTCCTCATTTCCCTCTATTCTCCCTACCTTGCTCTATTCTTTTTTCTCTATGTCTCTCTATCATTCCTCTCTTCTCTCTCTCTTTCTCTCTCTCTCTCCCCCTCTGTACCCTGTCTCAGTAGCAGTGTAATGTGAACAGTCAACCTTCACCTGATGCCTTTCACCTTGAGGACGCTGACGCCGACAGCCGCATGCTCGTCTCAGCCTGCCTCTCGCCGCTCTGACCTACCTCTCCTCTCCTCTCTTCCCTCCTCTCCTCTCCCTCCTCTCCTCTCTGCATTGCCTTTATCGGATTACCACACCCAGCCTTCAGACCCAGGCCTCCACTTCCATTTCTCACCCCAAAACCAGCAGCTCTGTCTGGCTAGAGTGAGGCTGAGTGCCCCCTCTCCTCCATTTCCACCTCCTCCATGGAGCCTTACACTCCAACAGTAGGTAGGCTAATGGGATATAAATGGGAAGCCTCCACTGATGGAGACATGCTTCAGTTTCCTGAGTAACTCATTTAGAACAGGAGGGGGGAGTGTCGACAGTGTGTGTGTGTGTGTGTTGTGTGTGTGTGTGTGTGTGTGTGAGCAGTAGGGCAGTGGTAGCCCAGCAAATGTTCACGGTGATCCGCCCACGTCTCGCTCAGCACTCCACCAATAGGCACCACTCATCCCTCAAACCTCCCCAGTTACTGTGCATCATATTAACAGCAATTTCTCTATTACACAAAGTGATAAAGCCGTAAGTGGCCCGTCATGAACCGCACACACACACAACACACACACATTAGTTGGGTAGCCACGGCACCGGCCAAAAATGGATGCACCATTGATGGTGAGGGAGGTGGCGACAGGGGCTTGTTTCTCTGATGGAGTGATTAGCTGTCCGCACACTTGCGATGACCTGCGGGGGCAGACTCACGCTCACCTGCCATGTGGAGAAGTCGTTTGCCCCCTGCATGGATTGTTCCTTCATATATCTCTTAATTGGCCCTGAGATACTGCACAGAGCGTGTGTGTCTGTGTGTGTGTGTGTGTGTGTGTGTGTTGTGTGTGTGTGTGTGTGTGTGTGTGTGTGTTTTGGTCTCTATGCCTGTGTCTGTATGTATGTGTATGTGCGTGCGTGTGTGCGTGAGTACATAGATGAGAACATATTACTGGCAGACAACTACAAGGTGTCTCATTAGTGCCCAGCAAGGCATAGAATAATCAGACCCATCCTTGGCGAGGACATCATCAGAAGCTTCCGGAAAAGTCAAAGATACCGCATGCAGCACAAGCCACTTCTTACATGTGACAGAGAACAGCCAATGGGAA
Source organism: Tenualosa ilisha (assembly GCA_015244755.2). Lineage (NCBI taxonomy): Eukaryota > Metazoa > Chordata > Actinopteri > Clupeiformes > Clupeidae > Tenualosa > Tenualosa ilisha. The sequence continues at coordinate 1,162,693 of PYXC01002066.1, forward strand.
AGGAAAGAGAGAGAGAAGGCAATTAAGCATAGACTCGGAGTGGATGTGCCTGCATTAGCACTGCATATGATTATCATCGGTTATTATGCAGTTGTACTACATCATATTTGGCCTTGGCTGGCAACTAAAACAGCATTGGGTTGCAAATAGCATTGGGTGTATGTGTGTGTGTGTGTGTGTGTGTGGGGGGGGGGGGGCACTCGGGGTGTGGCTGGGTGGTGGGGGAGGGTAGCGTTGGACCAGTCGAGCGATCATTTGGCAAGTCAGCTCAGCTTTTGGAGGTGAGGGTGTGCGTCTGCGGAGTGTGTGTGTCTGTGTGTGTGCTATCGCCGCCCGATCAGACCGAAAGATTGGATTCCTCCTCGAGCTTCTCGACTTCTGGGCTGGGTCAACGGCAATTCGGAGCAGGTCGCCGAAAACACAGCCGCGCTCACTGCAGGCTTTGTGGTTTTTTTTTTTTCCCTCTCTAACTCCATTCCCATTTTTTTTCCTCAAGCAAGCGAGAAACAACAAGTTATTATTCGGGAGTGAAGGAGGGCTGAAGTGGAGGATGAGGAGGAAAAAAAATGAGTGAAAAACAAGGGAGTCTCTCGCTCTTTCTGCGAAGGCAATTAAAACGCACTTTTCAATCAGCACTTCAGTTGGTTCATTAGGATATCGCATGCGGTGCGATCTGTCATGGTGGAGCGCTGAAGCTCATTTGCATAGTATAAATCACACACACACACACAAACATTAAGCAAAACATTGTTTCCTCCTTAAGAAAAAAGAGAGAGAGAGAGAGAGAGAGAGAGAGAGAGATAGAGAGAGAGAGATAGAGACAGAGAGAGAGAGAGGGAGAGAGAGAGAGAGAATCAAATCAACACCCCGGCACATTTGTCCATGTTTTGATTACATTTTCAAAATTGTATTCTTGGGGCTAAATGCAAGGCCACTCACAACAGGCGCCAAGCCAAGGATCGAGCAGCTGCTTGCCTAATCTACTTCACTGAGCGTCATCTAATGCTGGGTAACGACCTGTTGACCATTATATATGCCCTGCGCGATATAATTATAAGATTAAACAACTGGCTAGTGGTCAGTGGCGGTTGAGTGTGTGTGTGTGTGTGTTGTGTGTGTGTGTGTGCACATGTGCATACAAGTATCCGAGCTCGAGGATCAATAGAAATGTTGATTGATTAACACATAAGTTCTAATGTATTTTTCTACAAGTTCTCAAGTCTTTTTAAGTCTAAAGTTCTTTGAGCATGCAAAGCCACCAGAATTCAATCGAGTGAAACGATTACATTCCACGCTTCAGTGAATTAGAGCTAAAGTAGCTAGCAGATTACCAGCAGCATGATTTCAACCCGGTAGCAATAACTGAACTGACTGAATGGTTTATTTATGTACAAATGAACCACTAACCATTGCCGTAGATTTGATTTGCACAACGCACAATGCATAGAGAGTGTTCTGGACTGATACTTCTTGTGTCCCTGAGGAGGCCTACCTGCAACGGTAAAACGGGTGCACTTTGGAGACGCCGACGTGCCAAGCCGAGAGAACTTACAGCTGTGCGCTTCTGTGTACCGTGTGCGTCTGTGGCCATATCCACAGAGGAATACTTGAGGTTTAACAGGCAGGGTTGCTAACAGGGGGACGTTTAAGAGGATCAAGCAGAAGAACAGTGCTGTTTGGGTGGTGCCAGGTGGTCTCTTCCTCTCCTGGCCTTGGTCACGGATGTTTGTCTTCCTGCTGCTGGGGGGCGGTGGGGTGTGTGGGGGTGCGGGGGAGGAGAAAACAGGAAGTCGTGCCTGTGATTTAAAAAAGAAAAAAAAAAAGAGAAAAGAACACCAGCTCCGCGGCGACGTAAACAGTCGACTAAAAATACACACATCGGGCATCTCGAAATCCACCACGCATGTAAACACGGTGGTGCGACGGACCGCAGTGTGTGAGTGTGTGTGCCCATATTTGGAAGGCTATGTATGCACAAAAGTGCGTGTGTGTATTTGTGTGTAAGAGGCCTTGTTTGTTTGTTTGTGTCTGTGAGTAGGCATCCATGTCGTGTGTGTGTGTGTGTTTCTATGTGTGTGTTTGTTTGTGTTTGTGTGTGTGAGCAATTACAGCCCCACCCACCACCGTGTTGAGGAGGGAAATGGACACTTGAACACATGTCGGGAGAGGGGTCCTCGGCCGGTTAGAGAGAGAGTGCTGTCAGCCCACACTCCACTGGGCACGCTCACTTCCTCTGCATAAGAGCAGCCTGGTGGTGGCCGTAAATACGCCTGTCTGGAAACACAACTGAAACTGTGGGATGTCTAAG
>PYXC01002066.1:1167500-1170000 GCA_015244755.2 Tenualosa ilisha
TGTGCATGTGTGTATGCATGAGTGTATGTATTTGTGTGTGAGTGTGTATGCATGAGTGTATGTATGTGTGTGTGAGTGTGTATGTGTGCTTGTATTGTGTGTGTGTGTGTGTGGGTGTGTGTGTGTGTGGGTGTGTTCAGTAAGGAGTGAGCGTGTTCTCAATGGTTTAAGAGGAGCTTTGGAAACCCATGTCCGTACACACATTTTAAGCTACGCAAACCCCACACACCTGTCAATGGAAAGCTCCTGAAAATCACCACCTTCCGGAGGTAGACAAGCCTCTAGATCACTTCCCCAAAATATGCTTGTGGAAGCACTGCATAAGCCAATTGCATCCCATTCCGTCTCGCCATTGGGTCGGGTTTATAAATAATAGACCCCCTCTAAAAGAAAAAAAAAAAAACTTTTCTGAGCTCGTCTGATAAACATATACAGGAGAAACTGCGCCTTTAACAGGAGGACTTCACATCAATACCAATGCAATAAGCCGGTGGACCAACCTCACTTTTAAATGTCCTGCTCCTCTGTGGACGTCAACTCCAAATGAACAAAAGGAAAGGAAGAGCAGAGATAGTTTAATAGGAGGAGATACATCACTGAAAAAGTAAAAAATGTATTGCGGCCGTTCGTAACGTAAAGATGGCAGAGTTGAGAAACTGGGAGTCCTGCCAGTGAAAGTAGCCAATCACATCGTTGGACGCAGTTTGACTGACGGTTAGCCTTTTGTTTAATATCTCTGTCACAATGGTGATAGCCATGCTGCAAATGTTGGTGCAGTCGTAGTGAGCAAATGACTGTTTTAAATAATGTCTTATTTAGCTTTATTTGAGCAATATACGGGTAGATTTTGACATCTTTCAATTCAGATTTAAACAAGGATTCGCACAATACACATTTTAAGTCAGTATGACCCACCAATCTGGAGTTTTGGATTTCTCCCCATTCATTTTGATAGGGCCTCGTCTCGTTAATCTCAAATAGCTGCCCAAGGGCGTTCCAAGATAGCGGTCGAGTGAAGGGACCTGCCTGAGAAGGACTTTGGAGAGAGTATCCCATATTACTGCCGTGTGGCCATAAAAAAGTACTGAATACTGAAATTTTGTGATAGAACATACTGAAGAGAGAGCATCCTTTACGACCCCCTAAAGTGCAATCCAGTCCAAGCCTCAAGTCTAATTTGTAGCTACGTGAGTTACAGTCAGAGCAAGCTAGCAGGATTCTTTTCTGTGCTGCATGATTGACATGATAGAAATGTAGTTGTGGAAAAGGGGTCTTAAGATCTTAGCGGGACTGGTTTGTGCATGCCTGTGTACTTAGGGCCGTACCCTCCCCCAGTGTGTGTGTGTGTGTGTGTGTGTATGTGCGTGTACGTGTGTGTGTGTGTGTCCTCAGAAAGCTCAGAGTTACAGTGGAATGTGACATCTTAATGTATACTGCTACGCTGAACAAGGCCCTTCTCTGGAACAACTGGGAAAACTTCATAATTCATGCTGAGTATGGGGAGAGCGAGAAAAGGAGGGCAAGTGAGTGAGAGACAAACAGAGAGAGAAAGAGAGAGAGAGGGTGATGGAGAGAGTGAGAGACGGAGAGAGAGGCTTCTATGTGACGTGGGCAGAGTAGAGGAGTACGGTGTTCTACATTCCAGACGCCGGTGCAACTCCACACACTCATTCAGCAGTCACGGGAGTGTGTTCTCTCTATTTCTCTCTCTCTCTCTCTCTCTCTCTCTCGCTCTCTCTCTCGCCATGATGGATGAGTGGGCATAGCTTGAGCTCAGATGTCAGACGGCGAGTGACTCAGCATCACAAAAAAAAGCACCTTCCCTCAGCATCATGGGATACCCCCGCATTAGTTACCCGTGGCGACGTCAGCGGTGATGGCAGCAGTGGCGGTCAGGAGTGGACGCCACGTCTCGAGTCCGGCTTGCGTTCCGCATGTGTGCTTCTCAGCCCTGGCTTCATTACAAAGCCATTCGTCACATCTTGACTTTGGCCCACAAAAGCAAACCTTCCAATTAAACCGTGAGAGGGAACGAGAAGGAAAATTAGCTGTATTTATCAACTGAGGCACGTTCCCGGTTTTGCGGTAATGCTGTTTGGCTTCTGGAACACTCAGGCTTGCGATGAGTGTGTGTGCATGCTGAATAAAAGGTAGAGGCATTAGCATCTCAGCTTTCTCTCTCTCTCTCTCTCTCTACCTCCACTCTCTCTGTTCCGCTCTGTTCACTTCACTCCTTCAGTCTGGTTGATCCTGCCCACATGTTCGCTGGGCTTTAGCTCAGCCTATTCAGCCAGCAGTCGGCCAGATTCTCAGTCAGAGCTGAATTGTGTGTGCCCGGATCTTCTACTGTCTCTGGGCATCTTATATGCTACACTCCTCAAACTAATCATCCTGTTGGCCAACATTATGTCTCCGTAGATTCTAGACCAACGAGATGAATCCCGTTGTCCCTCCTAAACTTAGCTTAAAACTCTGAGCCCTCAAAGACTTGACTGGCACA
>PYXC01002067.1:0-85000 GCA_015244755.2 Tenualosa ilisha
AAAACAGGGTAAGCAAATGAACACTTGATATGTTGTAGTTCTTTTGTGAAGTTCTGTTTGTATGATATTCTTTAATTAGAAAATTCCTACTTAAGATCCATTTTTATTGTTTCAGAAAATACATCTGCAGAACCTATGGGCAAGGATGAAATATGTTGTCAGCATCTGATAGGTTGCTGCTCCCTAACAGGTAAGGATACAAAAGATTTACACCAGAACATCTCTAATCTCTAATATATGTATTCATACTAGAAATCTTTCACTCTTTGTACAGTAATTGGCACACTGTATCGATAAGGCAGGGCCAGGTCCGGAGTGGCTAATCGGGATGGGCCGGTCCACTTTCACCTCTCTTTTGGGCTGGTGGAATTATTTTTGACTATTATTTTATATTCTCCTAAAGGAGCCTACTCATTCATATTAGAATGCATCTGCTGCATAGAAGCAGTTCAGATGTGTTCTCCAAACTGAGGGTGCTTTTCCTTCCCAAATGATTTCGGCCCATCATCTTTTCTGGAGCCATAAACACGATGCAGTCACTAACTCACCCTAAGTGCATGGATATTCACATCGATTATTGGTTAAATCGCATATCATGTGAAACTTTGTGATCTGAGCTTTCCTAACATGCGCATATGGGTATAAAATTCCTGGGCTGAAAAGGGGTCCCACTCCAGCCCTGGGCATGGCGATTAATAAAAAAAATATGGAAATGGATATTCAGAAACATTAAATAATGTAAGCAGTTGCCCATGTAATTTTTCTCTCTCACTCTTTTACATGTTTCCTTCAATTATTTTAAAATCACAAAGGTACAGGCTACAGTATTGTCTTATGAAAAAAGTTGAGCATGAATACATTTTTGGAATGAGGGGAGTTTTAGTTGACTGTACTTAGATACTGCAATGAATAGACTTACCAATGAATATCATCAAACTACTGCTGACATTTTGGTAAAATTTTGTTGATGGGTCATGGTTGTAGTTAGGTGATGGTGGGTTGATCTTTTCAATATAGAGTAGATAGGGACACTAAAGGACAGAGATAATATATTTGATTGATTGATTGATTGATTTTCATTAATTACATTCTTCCAGATGGAAATGTGGCTTGGTACACAGCAGCATGCCTTACCAGTGGCAAATGCTTGTCATGCAGAGGTGGAAAGCATTACCAAACAATATGGACATAGAAAGAGATTACTGTGACCCAACAAAACAAGGGGGTATGTGTATGCCTAACAAGACCATCTATAATAGCATGTTCACACCGTTCTAATTACCGTTCTGTATCAATGCTCTTTGAGTGATAACTTTAACAACCACAGATTCTAGAGCGGCGCGTAGCGCTCTATCTTTGATGATAACCATAGTAAACGACAGTTGAACTTGTCAGTAACAATGGAATCTACTTTAATTGGCTATAACCATCATTGAAAACAAAGTAGTACAGCAACTGAACAGGTTTCTTATAACTGAGTGGCATAATATTTTTTATGCTTTAAATTGACTTACACGCATTGGGATTTGGCAGAGGAACTTAACTCTGCCTTCGGCGTTGTGAAGTTATGCGCTATTTAGCACATGCCTTATTTTCAGATAATGGATAACAGCAAACCTATGAAGAAGTTCCACTTTTCTGGCCCTATTACACTTGTATATCAATTTGACCAAGTTGATGTGAAGTTTAAATATTTAAACTACAGTTTAGCGGCCTGACTGACATTCGCCACACAGCAACATTTTAACTTGTGTTTTACATTCCCAAACGCATTTTACACTGCGTTTGGGATTAAGGCATTTTACACTGCATTTGGCATTTTACACTGCGTTTGGGAGTATGGAAAACGGTGGTTTTACAAAAGCCAAGACAGGATAGAATTTTTGGATGTGGCACTTAACACACCGAACTTACAAACTGCTTTTGATCATAGAAACCATCTCAGTTTTGAGTAAGTCGATATGCGGCAAAAAGAAGTAGTTCTGCAAACAAGCCAGTGTTGGCAATCAATATGTGTAAATTGTTAGCAAAACTACATAGTGCAGATGTGGCAGCAGTGGTATAAGCGGGATAATGAACTCCACTGCGTGCGTATATTGGTGTGTATATTGACGCTTATGTATGTAACTGACCATTTTTCAGGCCATTTCCCAACGCAATTATAGATGTTCCAATAGATAACATCAACATGGTCTGCTGGTTTACTGACTGAATTTGCAACTGCAAAATACTTTTGTAAAAAACCTGACTGTAATTTCGGCATTATAATAGTTTGTTGTAAAAGACTATTTAGAAAAACTTAGTTGTACACAGTCATTGTTGTGAATACAATTAATTCAACTTATTTTCACAGTGGCAAAGGTCTACCAATTGATTTTGACTCTATGACCTGTGGACAAGTCAAAGTCCGTCGGCTTTCCATCAGTTCTGTCTCTGGCGCTGCATCCTCCTCACACCTCACCACCAAGTGGATCTGGTACTGGGAATCAAACCAAGATGTCTGGAGAGAGTTTGGAGCTCAGGCAAGACCATTAGCATTGTATCATTATTAGCATTGGACTGCCACTTAGCAAATTTGGTTTACGTTGTTCATAAACATTTAGGTAAAAATAGAAGCATAAATAATTCTAAAGATATTAAAATAATACTAATTAGGCTTTTTATTATTTTTTTAATTACACAACTTAAGAAGACCAGTAATAGTTAAAAATATTGATCTAATCCACTGCACATTAAATTACATAATACTTAATAACATAACAGAACACAATACTGAATAACATGAAAAAACATAAAAGCCTATATAAATATGCCAAAAAAATACAGTAATCCTGATGTGGTGGCTCAGTCCTACCCATGCAGATTTTAGGTATGGCAGAAAGCCCATTTTTTTATATAAATAAGGAAAGTTTACAGGTGTTTATAGCTGTATAGTATATAAACTGGTTACTCAGCTATACACATGCCTTGTAATGCAGACTATGGATATGTCAGGTCAGAAATGTTTAAATGAGAAAAAAAAATCCTATATGTCAAGACTTTTGACATAGGTAATATAGCAGGAATTATAGTTTATGTCTGCCATGAAGTAAAATATCAAACTGATTATATACTCCTTGTCTGACAGATGGGTAAAAGGGATTTGCCATTTATGACAAACAGTGAGCTTGAAGAAAAATATCAAAAAGGTGAAAACATAATCCTATATTATGTGGGCACCGAACTATATGAACTCAACTTTTGTGGTGAGCCAACAAAACTGCATATACCTCTGTAACACAACATTGCATTAAATTAAGTATCTACACATGCCTATATTATTTTCTAACTCTGACTAATATCACATTTTGTGTTTTCATTCAGATATGATTCAGACAAATATAAATTCTCAGACAAAAAGGCTTGTCAGAAGAAGACCTGAGTTCATAGACTTCCAAAAAGCCTGGTAAATGTATTAATATTCACAAATCTGATATAATTGATTTCTCTCCCCTAGAACAACAAACTTGTACATTCACTGGGTTTCTTTCCAAGGCTTTCTGGCATGCATTCAGACAAATCCCTCATAAATTGATTTAAGTTGTTTTATATATCCTTAAAAACAGTTAGTGGACAGTAGACATCCTACTTGTTTACTTTTATTTTTTTAGTGAGAAAATGAAAGACAGCTCAACAATGAGCCTAATCAATTATGTGCCACGGCTGGGCACCAACTTGCAGTCTTCAACAGATGTTGCGGTATTGTTTCTTGTTGTTTTAACTCTTGCTCATGGCAATCCTCAATATGGCCTGAATGGTATAAAATTACTGTGAAGGTAAATATTGGTAGGTTAATTATCAGACTGAAGGTTGAAAGCATCGGTAAACAGATAAAGGCAGTACATCATAACTTATTAAACATATCACACAAAAAATACTTAGAAAGTATGACACTAACATATCTTTGACTTCAATCCACAGAGAATACTTATGGACCCTTCATCACAAGAATACAAAGATGTTCATAACAGTTTCTGTAAAACTATGTTGAATTGTGACATCTTGAGTATTGAAAGGATACACAATCCAAGTCTGTGGGACTTTTTTCAGATGTAAGATTGTACTATCTCTCTCATTTCTCATTCATGAAGAGTGTATACTCTTGCAAAATATTAGACAGATCATTGCATTTGTGCAAATGTGATATATTTCTTGATAATGCTATTTATCAGGCAGTGGGAGGTAATGAAGAACAAAGCCAAGAATGGTGTTAATGTGAAACAACTATTCCACGGCACTCAGTCTAACTATGTTGATGTTATCTGTCGTGAAAACCTGGACTGGAGGGTTTGTGGAAAAAATGGCACTAGTTTTGGCAGAGGTGAGTTTTGTGATGATCACTTGACTTAAAAAGTCTATTAGTCATTTATTTTGGAGACCATAGCACATGCATAAGTATGACTCTTGGTTAGTGTCAGTCGTCCACCATTATGTGTTTGATCACTTAATTCACATAAAATGAATTATTTTGTTTTCAGGATGCTATTTTGCCCAAAATGCCAGCTACTCTGATAGTTATACAGACCATGGGGGAACCAAGTACATGTTTTTGTGCCGTGTGCTTGTGGGAGAATACACCAGTGGGAATAGCATGCTCACCAAACCACCATTCAAGGACATGGAAGAGACTTCCGTGTTTGACAGCTGTGTGAATGATCCTGCAAACCCCACAATATTTGTCATTTTTGAGAGGAGCCAGATATACCCAGAATACCTTATTCAGTATATAAACCATTACATAACACCACACACTTAGACGCTGGTCAGTCACACCACCTAAAAGCACATCACAGCATTTCTTCCTTGGGTTATACAATGAATTTAAGTTCCTGTATAAAAGAAACATATTTAGACCAAACACTTCCAAGCAAATTGATTGAATTAAGCCTTGACAGCATTTCTAAAGAGCCAATCAGCACATGGCATCGCCTACTGACTAGCCAATTAGCGCTATGCACCGACTTGCTTGCCCTAAGGTTGTGACATGCTTTGATGTTGCCGCTGGGGCTGTCATGTGGTAAGAGAGGTTGTGACCTTTTCAGCCGTCCTCACAATCCTCTGCAGGGCCTTTCTTTCTGCAGCAGTGCATTTACCAAACCACGCTGTGATGGCACTGTCTCAACAGTCCCCCTTATCACATCACAATCAAATCCTCACCAGAACCATGTTAGTGAGCCAAACAGTCTACATTAAATCTAATATTGATTTTGTGAAACTGTTCTGCATCAGTGAAACAATATGAACAAGTCAAGTAGAGTTTTGTTGTTATCTCAATAAAATATTTAACGTATGCAATATCACACAGTCCAGTGTCAAATTGGGACTTTATTAATTCAGGTGGTGGTCTATGCAAATGAAATCTTTGTCAACAAAGTGGAGATACTGCATGGGCTATGCTGGGGGGCATAAAGTATCTTTCTGTATCTTAACATATTTTCTGAGAGCCGTCCAGTGTGCTCTGGGTATGAAGCTGGATGTAGAATGTCACACAACACTAAAAGTTTGGGAACCACGAATGTAGGCTATGTAATAAACATCCACTCTTTATCATATGGTACTGACAACAGAACATCTAGGTACAATATGAGGATATGTACACACACAATGATAACTTTAAAAACAGCAAATAATCTAAGAGGGTAAAGGAGCAACAAGACGTGTGCTGTTCACCTCATTGACAGTGTAAACTCCACTTGTCATTTCTTTGTGTGTGTATGGTTAGGGGGGAATGAGAGTAAGTTTGGCATTGCCACAACAGGTGTCATGGTGGGAATCAATAGGCTACACATGCACAGGTGGTGTTTTAGGAGTATACAGCGCTGTCTAATCTGACAGAGGTCAAGAAATTAGGCTACAGTTATAGCTGGTATTGACTGCCATAGCAAAGTATAACACAAAAATGATTTTAGACGTTTTCATGGACCATAACAAATGCTGATTAAGGTGCTGGATATTTTTATAAACAGATATTTTTTTATCTGTTTGTGCCTTGTGTTTGCACATAAACAGAGATTTGGCCACTGCAAACGGCTATTTTTTCAGTGGAGATATTTAAAAACGCTGGATTCTACATATATGTGTCAACACAATTTTAAAAAGACACAGATAAAAAAATATCTATTTATAAAGATATCTAGATATGTGTAAACAAGGCCTAAGGCTGATGTAAAAGAGCTTAGCTGTACATATTGAACGGTAGTAAACCTCGTTCCCAACGAGGCCATACTTTATAGCTAGCTAGCAATAAACTGAAGGCAAAGGTAGCCTGGTAGTTAACAAAGTGCCTAAACATTACCAAATCAGACCATATCGTTGATATTATGGGAAACAGGTGGAAAGAACTTTGGTGTGAAACCCACTGATTTTGTTCTGCAGTTTACTTGCATTTTACTTTTTTGTGCTTGAGCCATTTCTCCGTCTTTAGTCTCTTCGAGTCTTACAGGCCCATCTATACCCTATGCAAAAGATGGAAACGGAGATGTGTGGAGACATCCTATCCGGTCATTTCGTCCATATTTTTGCACTGCTGGGGATAAGCTGGGAGGTTTACGATTACGAATGAAATGGAGCAATACCATCAAAAATAGTGGGGGAGATATAGTGTAACTGCGCGGCCCAATAGAAAAGACAGATGGAGGTATGAAGGGTAATCAAGGACAGGATGGACAGAAGGACAGGTGAACGAAAAGAGGGTATAAATGGGCCTTACTATTGTGCTGTGCCCGGGTTGTGCCTGAGCTCTCTTCAAGCAGATTCAGGGCCAGTAAGTCGGTGTGCACTCAGTCATTAGGCTGTGCTGACTGGCTCTTCAGAAACGCTGTAAAGACCGTGCCAAAAATCATTAACTGACTCTTCAGAGACAATGACAAAACAGTGCCATAGTTCATGGTTGTAAAAATGTTTTGTACCTGTATATTCAGTGTTGCACACAAACAGTGGATGCTGCTATATCCTCAAAGACGTGCACAAAAAAATTGCAAAATTTATTTGCACAGGCACAGATTGTTTTATACAACTGCAAAACTGTATTACACATGAGAAAATCTTTTCATGGGAACAAACTATTATTACCATTGATTTGATTCCATAAGATGACGCTTTGGATAAAAGCATCTGCGGAGTACAAATAAACATAAACATATCAAAATTTTGTTGTTTACTTGTTTATTCATGCTTTCTTGATTAGTTTTACATTTTTCCTTGGATTAGTTCTCTATCTATATTTGGATTTGTAACTTACTGGTATATTTGATAATAAATTATGTTCTAATCCATATTGTTCTCATCTGAACTGATTACCAAAAGATGTAAGATGATGACAATATGGCGGGGATTTTTTTCTTTGGTGCTCTGTTGTTTGACATACCACATTCCTCTCCTACCCTATATAATCTCCTTTCACTTAAAAGAAACATTCTCAAATGTTCTCTTATGAGGCTGTCTAATTGACGATGGGGTTTATCAGTCAACTGATATTTACTCTAGTTGTTACATACCTTCACCATTCAAAGTTTGCATAATATACCACCTTTTGCTCTGCTTCACAGAGTCCACTTATACAGAAATGTTTCAGTATCTGGTAGCGAATCAGAAGAGTCAGTTCTGTGACTGGGGTGGGCTATAAGCTGCGATAACGGAGAGCCAGGAACCACAGCAGTCAATCAGTCAGGGAAACAGATTCCAGAACACTGTAGTAGTCATTATCCTGAAGATGGATTCGATAGACTTGGGTATTCTGACAGCTGTTTGTCAACAAGGAGGAAATATTGTTTTTGATGATCTAGTGGACATGGGAGTTGCACCTTTAATGTATCTTGACAACATTTTGTCTCGGCAACATGATATGTTCTCAGTAGTTTATCAGGATGGACAAAAGTTTGTGACAGTAAGAACAAAAATAGAGCTGTGCACAGAGCAAGGTTGTGGGTTCTGTTTCAGTTTACACATATGCAAGAACTATCTCCTGGGAGAATGTGACAATGAAAGGTAAGATAAAATAAAATGAACCTTCCATGAAATCAGTTCACTTTTTATTTTTGCTTCTTTTAGCTCTTGGTGTGATTATTATTCTGAATCTACAGCTGAGTTTGATTAGAAAGTGTGGCTAAATTCTACTTCATAATTCTAATTCTACTTCTTCTGTGGTTCCAGATGCCCATTCTCACATGACCTACATTCTTCTCATAATACCCGAGTCCTTGCTAGGTTCAGGCTAACAGAACTCAATGAAAAGCAGATCTCTGCACTGCTATTCAGTCGTCATACATCTGATAATGATTGTTTAATCAATAAATATCCTTTTCCAAATATCCACACTCCAAAGGTCCCGAGGGAAGGGCCAGTCATGAGTTCTGGTAAGTTATATAGTGGCTATTGAAAACACAGCACTTTTACACAGAGTTGGAATTACTCAGTTGCTCCCTGGCAAGGGGCATGGATCAGCAAATAAAGATATAAAAAGATTAGATATGCTAGGCCCACTGTTCATTTGCGTGGCAGGTCTTATTTTGGGGACAGTACCCTTTCGCAGGCTGCTTGCTGATGTCTCGCACAGAGAACCGAGGGGAGAACCGGGGAGGGCATGAGTAGGGAGAGCGCACTTTCACTTCTAAATTACAAAAGCAAATGGTTAAATCATGAAGGCTACACCATGAATTAACTGCCAAGATAGGCTATTTTGGATGAGTTTAGGTATTCGCTATATAGCCTATAGGCTATATTTTTTAATTGGCATGCATGAATTGCGTGCATGTATTGTTGATATAGAGGATTGCCGTTGCATCTTCAAAAGGTGTGGGCATCACAGGTTATGTATAAAAGGGGTTTTCAAACTTTTTTGGGGCGGGAACCCCTCATGGAGCAGAAAGTTTTTCAAGGACCCCTCATAATTGCAACAAAAATTCAACCATATAAGATTATAGCCATTTCTTTCAGGTGCTTTTGAACTCTTATTCTAAAAACATATTTCGCTTATACAATTTTAAATAGGCATGTTATCGCATTTGGCAAAACTTGCCAAAATTTTTTTTTGTAAAATCTAGGCCTACTGTGTTAAAAAAATACTATTTGTTTCACATAACTAATAATAATTAATATTCATTTTGCTTGCAGTTAACATTAATGCTTAAGGACAGTGTTTTGACAGATGTGATGTATCATTTTGGGAGAGTCGAAAGAGTCGAATTTAAAAAAATGCTATTTTGTATTGACAAACTGTGCCTATTGAAATATGTCTGAATTTGAATCAATTCATTAGTAAAAACATCTTCTACAGGCAAGGATGAAATCTGTTACTTGCATCTCATTGGTCAGTGCCATCAAACAGGCAAGTCATGTGGTACTCAGTCAAGTAATTATTTGGAATATTTGTTCAGTTTGCCTTTTTAAAACAATAGCTTATCTATCTATCTATCTATCTATCTATCTATCTATCTATCTATCTATCTATCTATCTATCTATCTATCTATCTATCTATCTATCTATCTATCTATCTGTCTGTCTGTCTGTCTGTCTGTCTGTCTATCAGAAAAAAGCTGTGACAAGGTTCACAGCAGCATGCCTTACCAGTGGCAGATGTCTGTTGGACAGAAGTGGGAGGCATTACCAAACAATGTGGATATAGAGCGAGACTACTGTGACCCAGCAAAAACAAAGAGGTGAGTTAAAAAAAAAGACTATTTTTAGTTACCATTAGTTACCTCTTGGCCATATGTATTGTTATCCTCTTTTGTAAGTCGCTTTGGATAAAAGCGTCTGCTAAATGCATAAATGTAAATGTAAATGTATTGTTAGTAGCAAATACTCTATGTATTTTTGAAGTGGTGGAATAGATTTTGAATCCATGACCTCTGGGCGAGCCAAAGTTCGTCGGCTTTGCATCAGTCCAGTGTCTAACACAGCCTCAGAGCTCATCACAAAGTGGATCTGGTACTGGGAGGCTGATGTTTGGAAGGAGTTTGCATGTCAGGTCAGGCAGTCATTCCATATTCATTTTTGGTTGTGAAAGTCACGCAAAAACACCTGTACAAATTTGATTTTGTTTTGTTACTTCTCTCTGTGTCGGATAGACCAGTAGAGAGGCGTCCTCATACATCACAAGCAAGGAGCTGGAGGAGAAATATCAGGAGGGTGAAAACATAATCCTATTTTTTGTCGGGACTGAACTATATGAACTGAATGTTTACCGTGAGTGTCATAACTGGAAATTGTATATGAACCTAAATAAGTATCTAGAAATATAACAATGCCTATATTGTTTTCTAGCTCTGACTGACCCATTTTCTGTTCTCTCTCATAGACATGATTCAAACAAATGTACTCAGTCAGACAAAAAGGCTTGTCAGGAGAAGACCCATGTTCATATCACATTCGGACATGCAAAAAACTTGGTAGATATGTTTTTATCACATAAAACTGTTATAGTGTACTGTTACATACAGAAGAGATGATGAATGACATGCCATTTTCTTTTACAAGAAAATAATGCATGTTCAAGGTGGTAATCTAATACACCTCAAAGTACATTGTTTTCTGATATACATTTTTTTAATCAGCGTATACCACTGTTGCCAGGTCGGTGATCTGAATTTGCCGATAAAATTCACATGTTTCGATTGCTAAAACAGACGTGTTTGTAGAACTATTTCTTTACACCACACATACTCATTCATTAACTTACCGGGATAGACTGATTTGCTAGTTCTTAATGGATGCTCGCCATATACAAAGACAAGTCATTTGTTCTTAAACTCTGGTAGTCAAACAGCATATCCCAGGATTCTATCCAGTGTTGGCTTTGTAACACATTTTAGGTATACAGTATAACCAAGCTGTGAATGGCTGTCAGGTCACTAAATTGTAACCCTGTTTTAATATGACAGTCCATTTCTCAACTCAAAGTAAGTTTGGCGAATTGATATATAAAAGTGGAACTACTTCATAGGTGTGCAAATATAATAGGAAAATTAACATCTGTGGTATAAAGTACAATAATATTAAACATCAAATGAAACATGAATTAATAAAAATAACTTTAGGTTCCCTAATCTAATTTACAAAAAAGTAACGTATATCTGTCTTTTTACAGCAAGAGGTTTCATGAAAAATCTCCAATGACTGTAATTAAATCAGTGCCACAACAATGGGACATCAGTTTATTGCCTTCAACAGGATTTGAGGTATTGTTTTTTACATTTACATTTATATAATGTCCAAACTCTTGTTTGTATGACCTTCCATACAAGTTTTGTTTTGTTGTTGTGACTTCCTAACCAAACATGAATGCAGAGGAACTGCATGTGAGACACCAGTGAGGTGTATTGTCCATCCTGTTACTTGCTGCTCAGATTCCTTATAGGATACTGTTGTTGGTGTAGGCTATTTAACATGTGTAGACTACTGACCATAAGGAGGACCTTTTTGTATCCTCGGTACAGCATGCCGTGTCTGTTGCAACTATCCCCACCCCTGTTGCTTGGAAGCGTGTCCTGCGCCCTGAATTTCCTTTTTAACTTGACTTGTGTTGGATACAGAGGCTTGATTGGCTGCTGCAGACAGGGCATTCTGTGCTGGAAGTGAAGAGTAGGATGTAAAGAATTTTAAAACAGACATCAATGAATCTTGCATCATATTGTAATATAATTAGGCCTGGTTGTTGATCGACCACTATTGAAAGCCCAGTAACACTTTAGATTAGGGTACACATATTCACCATTAACTAACAGCTTATTAACATGTAAATTAGTAACATACTAGCCATTTGTTAGTCATTACAAGTCACTTATTGATATCTTATTCTGCATGAGCTTATTCTACCCATAGTAGACCATTAACTAGAATTTCTCCAACATAAACTTACATAAAAAAAGTATTTTTGATTGAAAATAACTGTTCCTGAGAATAACTGTTCCTGTTGTATGACCATCTTATAAGTCCCTTACTGAGCAGAGCATATTGAGATCATAATTAATATACAACAACTAGCTTACTTACTCTGAATAAGCAGCAATTTAGCAGGAGCAGCAGGAGTTTATATAAGAGAAATTCTAGAAATTCTAGTTAATGGTCTACTATGGGTAGAATAAGCGTATACCGAATAAGCTTATATAATATTAATTTGCATGGTAATAAGATGCTACTTAATGGTGAACATGCATACCCTAATCTAAAGTGTTTCTGAAGGCCCCAATCAATAGCACTATAGTTTAGTACCTTTCCGGTGGATTATTATTAAGTTAGTAGAAGTTAACAGAGGTAAATTAATAGAAACAAAGTAGCAATGAAACCTTTGGCATAGCATGGGCCACACATTGCCGAGTAAATGTCTTTCTACAAGTTCACATGATTTAAACATAATTTTACTTCATATCTCATTCTTCAATCCACAGACAATACAGCTTGACCCCTCATCACAAGAGTACAAAAACGTCCATGGTCGGTTCTTTAAAACCATGGCGGGATTTGACATTTTGAGTATTAAAAGAATACAGAATCTGAACCAGTGGAATTTTTTTCATTTGTAGGTGCCACTTTCTTTCTATCTATTTCTTTCCAAAGCTCCATAAAACAAGTTTAGCTGAGTTTATTAAAATATAAGCAACTACTGCATTTCTCTCTTCATCAAATTAAAGGATAATACCACAGCATGTCAACTGCTGTTGTCCTGCTGTGGCCCTGCTGTTCAAAGTCACGAGTGCTGTCAGTAAGAAAAAGGACAATGAATGAATGAGCCACAGGAACTTAATTTTCCTTGTCCTGTTCATGGACCCTAGAAGAAATGGATAGAGGAATCACGTTGATCTCAGTGGGAGGCGTTCAATTTTCAGTTAGCTCCAGCGTCTACTGCGCATACTCTTAGCCAATGTAGTCACGTTGATCTCACAGACACAAACACAGTAATTGGCTAGTAGATGTATTAACAGAAATTCTAAAAAAATATGTCACAGACGAAACTTTTCTACTGTCTGTGGAATGTGACTGTCCCTAAGCGCTCCTATGCATTGTGTTTAAATTACTTTTAATATTAGTTGTTTCATTATGTATATGTGATGCTAACATAATACCTGGACTCCCAAAGTCTGACGGAACACTATCAAGAAAGTATGTTAAATTCCCTCCTGTGCAACAGAAAGTCACTAGCCGTTCCTGAATTAGTGACGTCACTCTTAGCACTGCCACACATAAAAGTTTCTTACAAGGCAATAACATGACACAGGAGATAATGGAGCCGACACATATTGTTATGTTAGCTCTGGTGTACAACAACGGCAAAATCGAGGTACCGGGTGTTTTACATGTAAAGTTATTTGACTTTGACGTGGCGGCAAAAAAAAATTCAGCCAATGAAACATTGAAACACTATTTGGTCTGTGTTGTACCAAATTTTCTCATTCTGTTTCCTATCAACATAAGCCAGTGAGCCTGAACAGCAGGGCTATGGGTTGAAATGCTCTGGAATTTTCCTTGAAGCAAATATAGAGACTCACATATGGTCTATAGAAAGACATAGCTGGTCAGGTGAAAATCTGTCTGTCTAGGTTCTAGTTTGAGTCAATCACTTAGTCTAAGGTCCTATAAATAGTTTGCTCAGGGAGAATCTGTGCATTTGTGTAAACACAGCTAGCCTAAATACTGTGTTTAACAGGCAATGGGATTTAATGAAGAAAAAGGCCAAGAAGGATGTTGCCTTGGAACAACTCTTCTACGGTACTGAGTCAAGATATGTTGATTTTATCTGTCGCGATCACCTGGACTGGAGGGTTTGTGGGACAAATGGTACAAACTATGGAAAAGGTGAGTTTTATTTCTTTCAGACAGGAGGGAAGTGCTGCCCTAGCAGAGAATGTCCAATAAATATATAAGTATATGTGGTTTATTTTTTGTGGAATTGCCCATATACAGAATACTATCTTGGCCCTGTGAGATTAATCCTATTTATCCTATTTGTGAATCAGTGACACACACACACACACACATACACACATGCATG
This sequence comes from Tenualosa ilisha, assembly GCA_015244755.2. Taxonomy (NCBI): domain Eukaryota; kingdom Metazoa; phylum Chordata; class Actinopteri; order Clupeiformes; family Clupeidae; genus Tenualosa; species Tenualosa ilisha. Next base: position 14,028 of record PYXC01002067.1, read on the forward strand.
TACACTATTCCACAGCAGTGGCCAGCCTACTGCATCTTCTCCCAGGGAGAAGTGAATGGTTAGGTGCTGTACGTGGCTATCCCATTAGGTGCCTTATGTGGCTATCATATTAGGTGCCTTACGTGGCTATCCTTTGATCAGAAATCTGAGGGCCTAACTGTAAGCCACGGCTGCCCCTTAGTATTATTTCTCAGCATTGTAGGTGCAAAGAATGATCTCTAAGACAGTGGTTGTCAAACTGGGGTACATGTACCCCTGGAGGTACTTGAATCTGTTCTAGAGGGTACACAAAAGTAATTTGTGAATGGGTTCTCAGCTCTCACCAGCATAAAGATAATATAGAAAAATGTCTTATACTCTTGCTGTTATACATATATATACCATATATGTAATATGTGTTGACAACCAGACTGTCTCTGGGGGGTAGACAGCAGTTAAAAGTTTGGGAACCACTGTTCTAAGGAATTGTCTCTGCATCAACTATTTAAAATGTTTAAGGCCAGAGTCATCCTTCTTTGAGGTATAGGGCTGGGCTGAGGTGGAAAGTTTCACTTATCACCCAGTAACCTGTGCTGTGAATTATGAAATCTTTTTGATTTTCAGGGTGTTATTTATCCCAGCATGCCAACTACTCTGATACTGGCAACCATGGAACCAAGTCCATGTTTCTGTGCCGTGTTCTTGTGGGAGAATACACCAAAGGTCATAGTGCATACACTAAACCACCTTACAAGGACAAGGAAGAGACAGCAATCTTTGACAGCTGTGTGGACAATCCTGTGAATCCCAACGTGTATGTCATTTTTGAGAAAAACCAGATTTACCCAGAGTACCTTATTCAGTACAAGAAAAATACAAGCACAGGACAATCCACTCAGGTACAAGCCAGTCAGACACAAGCCATTCAGTTACAACCCAACCACATTAGAGTCAGTCGTACTAATCAGACACAAGTCCCTCAGGCACAAGCCAATCAGACACAAGTCCCTCAGGCACAAGCCAGTCAGACACAAGTCCCTCAGGCCCAAGCCAAACAATCACAATTCACGGAGTTTAAGGACATGACATTGTGTGAAAAGACTGGTTGCATATGTTGTGCAGTTTTTTGTTTCCCATGTGTGTTAGGTTATGCATGTTACTTTTGTTATGATGACTTGCGTTCTAACTGATACACCTCAACTTGCTGCAAAAAAATATTCATGCTAGTAAGAAACGAATTGATTTTAGTCACATTTGTACTGCCATTTGTACTGTGCCAGTGTTGAAGGTAGTAAAAGGTAGTTCACAATCAATTTCAGTGTAGATGTGACAGGAGGTTTTGTTATTTCCTCTTGCAGGCCTTTCTGAACTGCGCGTTTGTACACACTATTAATATTGTGGGTGACTACTACCCTTTAGAGATGCTACAGGTAGACCTGCTTGGCTCTCTCATAGTTTTGAAGACTGAGGCAATGGTAAGTTCTAAATAAGCAGAGCTGTGACATAATTAATTATGTACGCCTCAATGAACATTTTAAATCAACACTGATCGATAGAGATAATATCTACCTCCTTGTAGATGTTATCGGTGTACTTTGTGTTGTTGTTCATGTAGATTTGAGTACATGTTTGTCGAAATAGGAAATCACACGTGAGGATAGCTAATATTTCTTCTCTACCCATACTAGCATTATGCGTTTCTACAAATTACATCCTGATGAAATCCTCCGTTTCCTCTGCACCTGCTCGCTCAGGAAATGCAGGGGCACCTTTACTTACTGTGCTTTGATTCCTCCAGCCAAAACCTACTTATCACTCCTCACCTTACCCCTCTATTTGCCTCGTTCTCATTCAGTCTTAGCCTCCGTTAACCCAGGTGAAACTGCTTGCAAATCTGAAAACACTCTGCACGTCTGTCTGGAATCCAGCCCATCACGGCCTTGTTCAATCCAAGATGTATCAGTACAGTTCACAAGAAAGCCCTGCTGCCAAAGTAATCTGATGTCAGAGTAGTAGAGCTAAAAGTTAATGTAGCCTACCACAGATTGTGATAGACCTGCCCCACAAGGGACTCCTTACTGTGCAGGCTATTCTCTGTAGGGCCAAAATCGGCCCCACATAGGCCTACAATCCCACGTGGGCACTTCACTGTGGGGGCCTCAATTTTGCACGGCGATTTAAAAAAAAAAATCAGAGGTAATTAAAAAGGTGTGGTTATTTAACCACAAGGTTCCTGCATATACTCTGGTTTGTGTTCATTATATTGTACATTTACTTCTGTTTTATGATTAATGCAAAGATACTGTAGAACCCAAGATGAAGCATTCTAGGCTTTGTCAATGTAATAATGTACCTTGGAACAGAGGGGTAGAAGATTTGAGCGCTGAACTTTGTTTAAGTCTATGTACTGCAGGAAGTGAACAGGTCTTACAACCAATAGTTGCAGATGTGAAAATGTTTTCAGGAACATTTCAGGAAATTAAAGTATCATTATTTATGAAGATGTATTTATACGTTGTCAGCCAACATGACTCTCTGAAAATGATCAGAAAATTATCAATCAACAACAAATCCACACAATGAATGTTTGAATTTGATTCCACATGCCCTGCTTGTTTCCCATATCCTTGATTTGACTGACCTCAGCAGTGTAGTATAAACAGACTGATTTGGTAGGTCACAACAGTGTTGTGTCCACTGAAGGTCGGTGGGCTTTGGTAAAATTGTAACCACCCACCAAAGCCTTTTCTACCCCCTGCCACCTCTTGTATAATTTTTTGCTTTGCTAAATTTTTTCTTACATAATTGCATGCATAGTCAGTTACTATGTCCATTTATGTCCATTAGAGGGCGACACATCAGGAAATGTGTTTCATATGGGTCTCCAATCTTTTTTCCTCAGAGAGGAATCTAAGTAGCTGAGAGCTACTCTACTACAGTTTTACAACAGTATTATTGATAGTCAGTCCTAAAGACAGATATTACACCCTCCACCATCTTAGACACTTACAGTGCAGTGCAAAAACTGATCTAAAGTGTCATATAAATTTGTGAGGAGAAAAAATATTTCTGCCCTTATTGGCTCCATAATTTTCCATAGCTAGAGCCAAATATGGTGCGCAGTAGCCTTCTAACATCCAGGTTCAGGGTACAAGCTTTTTGAAAATGTACTTGCCTAAATGTGTTTTTGCCTTTTAACATGTTTCCCTTAAAGTCACCCTGTGCAGCATTTTTCATAGTCATAAAACTATTTACACATCATTGTTTTGGTTGACTGATGTTGTGACTTTCCCTGCCCCACCTAGCCATGGAAAACCAGTCATGCAACATTTTTAAAAGCTGCTAGCCTTCAGTTTTACGATAGTATTGGGATCTTGTCCCTATGGCATTTGGGTGTATAACTAGATTAAATTAGATTAAAATAAATAAATAAATACAAAAACATTCATACATACATACAGGGTTGCTGAGTGCTTCTTTAAGGGTATAATGCATAAATGCTCATCATCTGTCCACATAGGACCTACGTTAAAATTTTGTGAATCAAGAATGAACCAAGAGGACATAAACAGGTGAACAACCCTCTCTGACCCTATTTTGCCCAGAGCCTAAAGGTGAAACTCAAATCCCAAGTGCTTGACTCATTCACTTCCCATTTCCAGTGTGATTTTTTTCACACACAAAACAATAAGTAGGTACACATAACCACTTGATAGTGAACAAAGAACTAATTTGTGTGTCATGTATTAGGTACTAAGAACCAACAGATGACTCTGATATGAAGTCTTCAGTCTGACAGTACTGCGGGTGATAATTTACTGTAAATGGGTTTAGCTTTTAGAATAAACCAGATCTATTGTGTACTATAAGATCTATAAGTGTACCCTCCCTATTCAGTGCATCAAAGGTGTAAGCACAGTACAAGCCAACCAGGCTCAACCCAGTTAAGCAACAGTGAAGAAATGCACCATTAATCACACACACATACAAATGCACACACCTCCACTCACAAAAAGAACAAGATCTTATTCTCATCTTAGTCAAGGCAAGATCTGGGTCTTGAACACACTATCCTTTGCATTTTTCTCAGCTGAAATGCTGTTATCTATGCTGCTAATAATGTAATCTGTTTATGTTAGGTTGTCAAGAATGGTTCAAGTAAAGTGTGACTGTGTACCTCTCTTTGAAAGTGTCATATAGTCATTTCAAAAGCTTAATCAATGTGTAGTGTGTCAAACCACATAAAGGAACCACTTGGTAGTGGACAGAGAACTAATTTGTTTGTCATGTATTAGGTTCTAATACACAAAAGAACCAGTGAAGAAATGCACCATTAATCACAAAACAAAAGTGACTAGGGGTTATATTTTAAATATGAGCCTGTTGTTTTATGCTCCTGTCTTTCTTTTGGCAACTATGCTTCCAAGGTCTACATTTTACAAAGCAGAAAATAAAATACTGGACACGCCCACAAAATGTAACAGCTCTATACTTCTGCTAAGCTGCTTACTTCCTTATTGCACTGTTTTCCACTGATGGCATCACACTGCAATCTAAACTATAATCTTTTGGCAATGGCATGAAGTAGAACAATAAGCAGAATGAAAATATAAAATCTTTTACATCTTAATTCAATGTTTATTATCTCAAGTATGTCTTGGTTGGAACAAATAGAATAGCCAACTGCCAACTGCCACTCTAACACAGGTGTACAACAACATGGACACACCTTTACACATTTCAGTGGAAAGCAATGGAGTTGAATGAGTATGAACACATGCAATATAAGCAGATTTCCAGCCCCATAGAAAATACTGTTTCATTGGCTGAGGGTTGATGGCTATATGATCACCTTTAGAAATAATTAACACTACTGCTGAGCATTTGTGTAGACATCAAGTCAGATTAGGCTAAACAGAAAAAATAATGTAATGGGAAACAATCTTTTCTTTTCTGTTAAGCTACCTTCTTTAGGTTCCTATATGTCTAAGACACAAGGATTGATTTTTTGTTTACACTCATGTCATTTACAATTAGGCAGGGCATGGTTAGATCCCAGTCACGTCTAACTTGTCATACTGGTTCAACAAATGACTTATTGGTTGGTTATGTATTGTTTCCTCAGTAGGCTCATGAAACAAGAAAAATCTTGATAAGATATCTTCTTTCTGCATGAGTTGATTTGTTCAAGGACTTAAGAACATTAGTTCAGGTTTTCCTCACCAAGAGTCACCAACAAGGAAGATTTTCAACACTTTGACTTGATCAGATAGCAACCCTCTTCAGTATTTCCATCTATAATGTCAGAAGCTGATATCTTGAAAATCATTTGCAGCAATGGAGGAATTATGGATTATGGGTGTCTCCTTGGACTGGCTTCTGTCAAGAGAGGTATAAACCGCTCTAACGTTGATTCGCTTATAGAAAACAAACAGCTTTTCTTTCTGACAGAGACCAGTGGTGTCAAACAAGTACTTGCCAAAACAAACGTCAAACTCTGCAAAGTAAGGGATTGCAAAACTAACTGCAAAAATCTACACCTCTGTAAGTTTCGTCTCCTCGGAGAATGTAATAACAGGTAAAATGAGATTATTGTGTTTCATTAAAAACTTCATTAAAAAAGCAACTAGCTTAACCTAAACATATAAGAATTATTAAAACAGAAATTGTTGCATTTGATGATTTCAGTGATCTTGAAGGACCATGGGAATCTCAAGCTTGTGTAAATGCAAATGTAATCCTCTGTGGATAACATATTCCATAATTATATTTCATAATGTAATAATTCATTATTTTCAACAGCATTTGTTGTCATTTTGAATGGCATAAAAGCAACAAAAATATGAATTTTACAAATTCATTTAAATAATGCAGAATTGCTAACCTTGCCAATTATAATTTCTCAATTTTGCTATGCAGATATTGCAATTATGGACACGATTTAAAATCTGACCATAACATGAGGATTCTCTCCAGCCATCAGCTACAAAAGCTTAACAGTGTGGAGATCAGGCAGTTGCTTTTGCAGAATGATACCAAACACTCCCTTCTTCCACAGGTAAGAGCTTCTTTTTTCAGATGCAACCACCGCAAAAGACGTATTGATTTTTACAGTTTTAAATTGTAGGATAAATACTTAAAATCTGATAAGATGCATAATTAGTGTGCCACCCCAAGATTTACACTAGCCCATTCTAGCCATCCTGCCAAAAATATTCTGGGGGCACCACTATATGAACATAGTGGTCACAAGTGGTAAGTGCTGTTAATAATAAAGTGTCTGTTTGTCTGCCTGTTATTCTGTTTGCCCGTCTGCATATGGACGTAGTCAGTACGTGCCTGGCCTGTTTGTTTATTTATTCATATGGTGTGTGATTCCATTTGTACAGCTGTGTTTTAATTATAATCGAGGCGATGGTTACTTTGGCCAGTGTGACGACAAGGACAAGTGCACAAGGATCCACATCTGCAAGGACTACATCTGTGGCACCTGCGACTCAGGACACTGCCACCTATCCCATGATTTCTTCGAACCCCACCCGATGAAGACACTGCAGGGGAGGGGCGTGCCCAGGGAAATAGTCGGATCCATGCTCTCTATCTACAAAAGCATCTTGATGCTCAAGGGCTCATCAGCTGAAGGTATGAAGCCCGATGATGGTGGCAGGTAGCCTGACAAGCCAGACTATAACATCAAAATGTATAGTCTGACCACAACCGATAGACTGAGCCCAATCCTTAAGTACCTTTTACTGCTCAACTTTCAAAGAAAAGTCCAAGTCAAACTCTTCAAAAGTCAATGCCAAAGCTAATTCAAACATCCGCTATTCCTTGGCCACTTTGCGTTGATTTGCACCATCACAGCCCTGTCATTATCATACTAAACCCGCCAAATGGCTCTCTACAAAGATAGAGCATTGTGATTGGTCTTACCAAGCCTGTTTAGGACCAGTGGTAGACCTATTAAGACTCCAATGGTGCATGGCTAGACGTACCTGCTGAGCAAACTATTTGCTACCGCAAGGATGCATCCAGATTTCTAGGCTAAGTGGTAAACCTGGTAAAGGAGGTGCCACTGCCATTGTTAACATCAATGTGACCAAAGATGGAAAGAGTGCAGCACAGTCAGGCAAATGGTTTAATTTGGTCCTCGGTTGCTTTCACACCAATGTGAAATTGGTTACTGATATGAAGGCTGTAAGTATTTTTATTTTAATGTGAGGCTGTCCTCTATAGTCATCAGCAATACCTCTCTGATTGAGATGTATTATCATTTGGTAAGGTTCCAAAAAGGTGAATATGGCTCAGACATTTAACATAGCAGTTGTTCTTGCAGCTCCAAGGTTCCAATAATTGATTAGCCCACAAAAGCTATAAGCTACTGTAAGGGATATATTTTATATGCAGTAAAGTTTACACGACGGTGTGAGTGAAAACAATGGTCTGATAGACTTTTGCATGACTTTGAATCACAACATAGCCTGGCCATGCCTTCCTACACACTTCCCCTTGATTATCATGTTCCTACAGTGCTAGGTGCTAGTGTCTGAATTTGATTCTATAGGTACAGAAGTAAGTCTGGCTAATGCCCCACAAAAAAAGCTCCTTGTGGGGGAAAACAGGTTAATTTCAGCTGCAAATCAATCAGGTTCCTATGCTAATAGCTATACCTAACACAATTTAAATGGAGCTTTACTAATTTCTGCGGGCAATGTCCGTGACCATTACTTATCCTCGATTTAAATATCAAATAACTGGACCATTAATTGTACTAGGTGGGTCTGTGAAGACTGAGCTAGAATGCTATCAATCAAGGCTGGTTATCAGTCAAGGGCCTCCAAATTTTTTAAACTTCAACACCTCCAACAAGCAATCGTTTCCCACAACTGAATGGCCAGACCCCTTGTACGAATTGAAGTGTAAGTACAAGGGGCTGGTTTTATTACTAGGCTAATCACAACAACAACAACGAAAAAAATCACCACAAATACTGATGCGACCAAAGACAGATGCATTGTCTGACTGTAGTTCTGTTTTCACAGAGATGAGGGAAATCTGCCTGTTCTACATCAGAGTTGATTGCAAACATGGGAGTAAGATCTTTTGTGTTATCTTCCAGTTATATGTTTTGAAAGATGTGCACAGTCCTCAGTCACCCTATGTATTACATGTATACAACATGGACATGGACATTTGACACAGGCTACATTCAAAGTGCATGAATGTGTGTGTGTGTGTGTGTGTGCAAAACTAAATAAAAATATCAGAAAAACAAATACATATCAAATATGTCTTTGTATTTCTGCAAAACATTGCTGCCACTTTTATTTTCTGTCCATTGCAGACAAATGTTGGAGAGTCCACTCCAAAATGCCCTACCAGTGGCAAGTGAAAACCCGTGAAAAGTGGACCGACCTCCCAAACAATGAAGACATTGAGAGGGACTTTTGTAACCCCATCAACACTACTGCTTTGAGGTACAGACTTGGTTTAGACACACCCCATGTGCTATACTTTTCCACCTTTCACCCCACACTTGATTTAGAAAGCTGTAACAGACGGCCACACAACACTAGAGTATGTGTTAGATAATACCTGTTGATTGAACTAGGTTTTTGATCGACTGCTGTCGAAAGTACCCAATTAATAATACAACACATTTAACTTCCCCCCCTGCATATAGCTTATTGCAATTTGCAAAAACAGTTTTCTATGTGTGTTGTCTCCTGTAGTGGGAGTGACTCTGTCTGTTTTGACACCATGACCTGCGGGCCCAATCAGGTGCAACGTCTCTCCACAGCCTCCTCCGTGCTCCAGCCAGACTTCATCCTCACCACTGAGTGGCTCTGGTACTGGGAGGAGGAATACGGGAAATGGAACCTTTATGGCTCCACAGTAAGATCTGTTTATCTTAAACAGGACAGAATGAATGCAGAACAGAATTTTAGTGGATAGCCGTGATGAGCCGAGACTTATTTTTTGTTGAATTTCACAGAGGAAATCCGACATTGCATTGGTGTTTTGCAAACTATGGATGCCTCCACCACAATCTAAAGTAGTTACAGGCTCTTTGGAAATTAATACAGCGCCCTCTATAATTATTGGCACCCCTGGTAAAGTTGGCTAAAAACACAAGTAAAGCCTTATTTTAACATCATCTACCAGTGTTTTTTCTTAATTACATAATGAAAACATTGTGGAAAAATATCTTGAGGAGAATCAAATTTGTTCTGATAGAGAGCAGTACATTTTACCCTGCATGTCATACATAAAGCTACCCTTTGCCAGTAATACATGCGTTAACCATCTCCTTTGACATACCACAAAGTTGGAGAACACAATAAATGAATTTGAGACTCTTCCTTTTTCACAGAATCTATCCAGATTGTCCATATTCATATCCTGGTCCTCTCAGGTGCTTATCCGTCTTCAGCTCAGCCAATTGGTTTACTATACCACTAACAACAGGGGACTGAGACAACCATGGCAGAGCTTTATGAAGCCATGCTTTTGTTTACATTAACTTATATTTTGGTTTAATGACCTGTTTGATGAGCAAGCAGACCTTCTTTCATTGCCTTCACAATGGCAGGCAGATTTTGATTTAAAATGGTCAGGTATTTCATGGAGGTCTTAATGAGACTCCTAATGAGATTCCTAAAGTCTTTAAAATTAAAACAACCCCAAAACATCACAGACCCTTCACTATAACTACCAGTAGGCAGCAGGGGGCTATTTTCAGTAACATAATTCTTCTAGACACCTAAACCACTATGAGTCAAAAAGCTACATTTTCATCCCATCCGACCAACAAACATGATTCTATGTAAAGTCCCAATAGCAGTTAGTTACTCCAGCTTTTTAAATCTATGATAAAATGACAAGAAAGCGTTTTCCTGTCATACATTTTGAATAGATCTACTAACAAGGGGTGCGCTCCTGACTTGGTGATTCCAAGATGCTTCTTTTTTTGTGGAAGTCTCCAACAGTGGTCCTTCTGGGGAATTTTTAGCTTCTCTTACCACCCTTCTTACTATGCGTGGGGGCAAGATAAACATGGGTCGTTATCCAGGCAAGTTTGTAATAGTTTCAATTGACCGGAATTTCTAGTTATTGTTTAAAATATAAATGGGGCATTTTCAAGTATGTACCATTTATAGCAATTCTCTGTCTTACAGAAGTGAGCACATTTTCTTGAATGCATTTAAAATGGGTGTTCTGTTGTCTTTCCCATGCTGAAATATAAATAAGGCCTTTGACCTCTGTTTCGGTTAAATTTTTATATCACACTGAAACATAAAGTCATGGAATACTAGCTGAAAGCCCACAGGCACTTTGGTTGACTTTAAGAAGTTGAATATGGTTGAAAAATGTATTATTTGTCATTTTTATAGGGGTGCCAATAATTGTGGCACATGGCTTTTTGTGAAAAATATTTATTTCTTTTTTTCACCAGATAATTTTCTTTTTCTCTGAGATGGGATTGTTCTTTATCATTTTCATTGTGAGACATTCAAAAAAGATCTTTATAGGGGGTGCCAAAAATTTTGGAGGGCGCTGTATATTATGTTTCACTTGTGTAGTGAAGAGAATGTAAAACTTTCAATTTGCAATTTTCAGAACAGAGGCCACTGTCTGTTAGCCTAGGGGACCAGACTCTTTTACTTTGCTTCAATGTGTGCAAAGAGTCTGGATCCTCTTGATAGGCATACATCTATGGTGTGCTGCTATTAATTAATGCATGTAGTTTGACATGATTAAAAAGTTTCTCTTTTTTAAGGTAAATATAAACCCACTCACCGTGCTGTGATATTTTGTGACATTGTGATTTTATACAGGAGATGCACAGCATGTCTTCAATCTGCTCCAGTGATCTGGAAAAGCTTTACCAGAATGACAGAAAAGCAACTGTCCCCTTTACAGCTGGTGAACAACAGTATGAACTCAGTTTCAAAGGTACTAAGTTCTGCACGTCGTAACCTCAAGTAGTCTCGTCTTGTACTAGCCAGAGAGATGTACAGAGGTGGGAAATCTACATGATTCACAACGAAAGATTAAATTAGTGTTTTTTACCATAAATTTCTCTCACAAATTGAGAGAGAGAGCATAAAGCGCGAGAGTTAAAATATGAAAGAGAGTTTCTAATATTACTACTGTAAAGTTAACAGATTGCTGCTCCCACAGATATGGCTCAGAAGAATGTCAAATATGGCACCCAGAGACGGATCAAGAGAAGACCCAAGTTTGTCTCTTCTGAGGATGTCAAGGTCGCCAGAGCCAGGTATGATGATGTTGCAATTACGATACATATTACAGAAATCGCTGTGATGCTTTAAGCCCTACATTTGTGCTTGAGTCACATTGTTCTTTGTTTCACAAGTTTTTTAACTCTTCTTCTGTTGCCATAAAAAACATGTTCACTGAAATTTAGACAGCCTTTTAAGCAGTGATGTGTTGTTGTCTTCTTACTTTAGCAAGAGAAAAGGACCTGCATCATCACAACATGTCAGAGGCGTACCAGAATCTTGGAGCAAGTCTGCCATCCCTGAAAAAGGATACATGGTTATTATATTTCTGTCCCTATTATTCTCTGTATTTGTAACAAAAGCAGAGAGCAGACACCCTCACCTGGCCTTTAAAAAGCGGTCATCAGCCCTGGTTTTCTTTTGTTGCATTGTTGTTGCATTATGCACCCAAAAGCTCTAGGGGGATCTCCATAGAGAAAGAACACAACAAGATCGCAAAACTGACTGACTTGACTGAAAGACTGACTTGTCTTTTGTCGTAAACAAAAGACAAGTCACTTTTCAAATATTGCATGGGTGGTTTTCCAAAAGGCAACACTAGGTGGGGCAGGGAAAGTCACCATTTTCACCACAACAGGTCAGTACGATCATGTTTGCAAGGTTTTATGATTATGAAACGTGCATCATAAGGTCTCTTTAAAGGTGATATAATGGACAAATGCAGAATTGTACCATGTTCTCTGATGATGAAATAGAAGGTGTTCAAATTGATTCATTTATAAAAAATAGTTAAAGGGATTATTTGGACTGAATCAACCCACTGCCCTGTTGTTTCATGTTTCATGTAGTGCTGACAGTAGGTATGAGAATGACAGACCAATGTAGACCAAATGGTGAAACGGCAGTCAATGCTAATTGAGGCCATGAAAGTTTGGTTTTCTTATGCCGCATCTGGTTAGCTGCCAGTCTGCAAATTCGGTGTACGTTGTATCACATGCTGCCGTTCTGATACCTGCCTACAGCACTCAGCAGCCTCCAAGAACAGGGATATGGGCTAAAACAACCACATCCCTTGTTCATTACAGCTTTGTGATCATGCACAACCTCTCTTGATTTAACATAGCTGAAGTATTTTTTTTTTATTGTCTTGATTAAGTACGTCCATGGCATAGTCAACCTGTTCCCACAAACAAAGGCCCAGGCTTATTTCTAGGGCATATTTGGAGCACAAACACAGATGCAGTGACAATAGGCTACTTTCGCCACATTGCCTTTGCACCTCAGGAAGTATACCAGTGTGTTCTGTGAGGACTCAATTACACAGTGCTTTACTTTATCACAGTCCTTTACTTTATTTAATGAGAGGGTGACAACCACTGTTCAAGTGTGTGTAAAATTGAAAAAACTGTTTTCCATTGTGTCATTGCTTTCAAATGAGTAAGCAATGGGTATCTTACAATCTGGATGTTATGCTGATTCTATGAAGATGCATGGTTGTACTCTCCGTTTAGTCCACATATCTAAAACAACTGTGCTTGCCCTTAAACCTAGGGATCTTTGTACGGAGTAACGAGTAAAAAGTAACACGAGAAAACTTGTTCAGAAAGTTTCAGGTGCGCACCAGAAACATAGAAGTTTTTTCATGTAACTTTAGGGGCTCTGTAGTCTTTGTATATATATGTATATATATGTATATATATATGTGTGTGTGTGTGTGTCTTGTCCATTCAGAACGTAGCTCTGGAAAGTACTGACCAGGATTACCTGAAAGTCCAGCAGCTATTCAGGACAACACTGTGTGATTTTCAAATTGACAGTATTGAGAGGATCCAGAACAAAAAACTCTGGAAAGACTTTCAGATGTAAGCCATAATTTTCTTGGTTCAAATCAGGCCTCTTTGACTTCTTGAAGCAATCAAATCATTCAACCTATCGAAACTTTGGCCAGCTTTAACTAAATTTAATACATACATAACCAGTTAGAATGTAACCAGTGAGAATGTGATTTGGTTAAATATAAGGTCTAAATGGATAAACCATAACAAACTGAACTGATTTTTTACTGGTTTGTTTTCTGCAGGAAACGAGATCAAATGAGGAAAGCCAACATGGACAAAACAGACCCTGATGGGGAACGTATGCTCTTTCATGGTACAAAATCTGAGTTCATTCATTCTATCTGCAACCACAATTTTGACTGGAGAAAGAGTGGCGCCAATGGAGCAGATTTCGGGAAAGGTAAGAATCATTAACATGGCACCGTCTAATTAAGCAAGCATTTATTTTTCATTTATTTTTGAATCAACTTGCCTTTTATTCTAAAAATGTTTAAAATATCTCTGTGATCATTTTTACTTCTTTCATTTTTGAAAGTGCAGGTTTCTTTGACTTTACTTTTCAGATATTCTAACATATATCACGTTTGTGATCATTCATAGGGTGCTACTTTGCCCAGGATGCCAGCTACTCCAATTTCTACACATCTGACTATGGCAAGCGCTACATGTTTGTGTGTCGTGTGCTAGTAGGTAGCTACACCCAAGGGCAGTCTCATCAACGTCTGCCACCCACCAGGGACGGAGGCAATATTCTGTATGACAGCTGTGTGAATGACATTCATGACCCTTCCATCTTTGTGGTGTTTGACAAGCAGCAAATCTATCCTGAGTACCTTATCACATACACTGAAGACCTTAACCTTAGTCCGCCAGCTAGTCATACAGTTTCTGTTGTCGATTCTTCCTCAAAGGCGGTTTTCCCACATAGCTCCGCTGAACTCAAAAGCATGGACTGTGTACCTAATTTGGCAACCATGTCCACTTTGACCTTGAGTTCATCTCTGTCACCATCTCCTGTAGTGCCTAGCCCAGACAGAGGGCTTCCCTCTGCCAGTCTTACCACAGGAGAAAGTGTCTCTTCATCCAGTGGCAAAGATCCAGCTCAGCTCTCTAGCTCTGCAACACTGTCCCCAGTGGGTGCTTTGAGTACATCCCCTGTCTCCTCACCCACCAAGCCATCTGCAGGGCAAAACTCCCACACAAAGCCCATTCCTCACCCTCGAACACTCAAATCTCTAGGTTTGAGTCCAACCCACCTGCAATAAGTACCCCAGTGGCTATAACACCATTGAATCTTTCCCCACAGGCAAAGCCAGCAAATCTTTACCCCTCTGTTACCCCCCAAAATATCTCAAGTGATACCAGTACTCATTATGTTGTATCTGAGGTGGTACAAGCCACCCTCTCCGAGCCAGAAACCAGACCCAGAGTTTCCGATTTAATTAACTACTTTTCTTGTCAAAAATAAAAATTCTCAACATGATTGTACTCACTGTTGAGTTTATATTTTCTGCCTGTAAAAGGCTATAGCCAGCTTGGTGGATGGATCTTTTACTCAGTAATAACATGTAAGCGGAATGATATCTGGCGGACCCTGGCCCAGATACAGACCCAGATGAGGTTTCATTAGGACCTGTCGTGTAGCGGATAATAATCTGTGTGCTAATTATCCGTCATCTATGTGATATTTTCACGGGGCACAAATAACAGATTCCCCGCTATTTTCCTGAACATTGATTATAAAATTAAAATGTTCTGTGGGGCCCCCTGTCAGTGCCAGGCCCCTAGACTCATCCGAACTTCCCCCTCATGGCAGCGCCCTTGCAAGTCTGATAACGTTAACCTATAATCATCTATAATTAAGTAGCATGCTGAAAAGGTAAGTTCCTACATCATGAATGAAGTACAAAACATCTGCTTAAATTGGCCTGAAATGTCCATCGAACACTGACGATAAAACGAGTGCATGAGAGCTGGAGAGAACGCAAAACTAAGTTTGTGCATCTGAATTAGACGCTCAACTAACAGCTGAATGTCGGCCTATTCTTATTTTTTTTCATGCACTCTATGCATGTGGCTTTTCAAGCTGTAAAAGTGCAAGACAAGTCAGGTGTAGATTTTGCATAGGCATGCACCTATAGACATCCATTAAAACTGAAGACATTGCAGCAAAACTGATTACAACCACTTAAAGTAATGTAATTTTGTTTTTCTTGTAGTTTTAACAATTGACCTGTGTTTTTCCAGACCCTTGAATCAGAATAGCTTTGGTGTGTGGACCATGTAGACTTATATTTTAACACCCATGGTCTATATAATGTGAGATTTATGTATCGTTTTGTGTACATTAAGGGCCTTTTTGGCCACTAGGTGGCAACATAGATTTGTAAATTATTTCACCAGACACCCAGTTCTGGACACTGCTTCTGACCCACCCTCTGAAATGTCCTCACTTCTGTTGTGTAATATGACATGATACTGTTACTAACTATGATAATATATGTTGGACACAGTCTGATAATCTTGGGTAAGACAACATCATCACAAGGTTGTATAAGATGTGACTAAATATCCAGATATTGCTGTATATGCTACAAGTTATTTGAGTAATTTGAATATGGTTAGATTACTTCTTCACAACGAAATGACAGTGTTAGTCACAATGTTAACAGACATGCCTCAAATGCATAGAGAAGTTAGCTTTTTAGATCAGATCATACTTCTCTCCTTATCTTATTTCTTTTTTTGTCTATTGAACAGTAGTCATCAACCGTATTATGTACACACATATGAAATTTAATTTCCATTAAACCATAAATACAAAATCCAGTTTGCATGTGTCTATCAATTGATACTATACAATGACTCTCCACATGATGATTTTAGGCCTATCACAAGAATATTATTGTCATGCCTGCCATTTGTTTCCAAAGCTCCATTGTAAACCTTGGTAGTCAATAATTACAGATGAACCCTGTAAATTTAAAACAAACTCTAGAAGGTTGTATTCCTTCAGAGATGGCCATAGTAATGAAATATTCTAACCGTCATTTTAATAAACATTTAGTCTACTTAATCACCATGACCTGCAGTTCCTTGGAGTCACATGATGAGTTTGAGGATAGACGCACAAGAGTCAGCTAGCCAGATATTTGCCGATTTTTTGCCATTTCATCATTCATGTGACGGGCGGGGGCGTACGACAGTTACAAACAATACAATACAGTAACAATCAAAGATTCTATAGCGCTACGCTCTATAATATTTGGTAGCAATACTGCAGTTTCTGATATTGCGCAGATCTAAGGGTATAGGAATAGTGTACTGGCATACCAAATGAATTTCGTCAAGCACGAAATGCCTTTCATACGTCACGAAATGAATTTCGTACACGGAATACTTTCCGTACATCACGGAATGCATTTCGTCAAGCACGAATGAATTTCGTCCACAGAATGCATTTTGTCAATCACAGAATCCATTCCGTACATCACGAAATGCATTTCGTCCACGGAATGCAGAAGGTACATCGCGAAATGTATTTCGTCAATCACGGAATGCCTTCTGTAATTCACAAAATTCATTCTGTCAGTCACAAAATGCATTTCGTCCACATTGTGCATTCCCTACATCACGAAATGAATTTCGTCCACGGAACGCGTATGGTACACCAGGCCTACCCAATCCCCGTCTAACGCGAAGACTATGGTTCAGTCGTTTACTCGAATCCAAAGTAACTTGTGCGACTGACTTTATCAAGATAGCCAGGGCAGATCGTGAAAACAGTGCCCATGCTGATAATCTATTGAGCCATGAACTTTAACATGCGTAGGCTACAGAAAGTAGCCCAGTTCTTTTACGTTTTCAATAATTACAAACATGACTAGTCTTTGCTTTAGACGAGGATGGGGTAGGCCTACCGAAAACCTTGTACAACACTGCCATCTTGTGTAGCCTACTGGTCACGCAAATTGTGCAAACAGGTCAGGAAAGATAATTTGGAAAATTGGCACAGTCAAAAGGCCTGATGTACCATATGCATTCCGTGGACGAAATTAAATTCGTGATGTACGAAATGCATTCCGTGATGTATGGAATACATTCTGTGATTGACGAAATGCATTCTGTGGACGAAATTCATTTTGTGATTGACAAAATGCATTTCGTGACGTACGGAATGTATTCCGTGGACGAAATGCATTTCGTAAATCACAAAATGAATTAAATGAATTTTGTGATTTAACACAGACGAAATGACATACTGTCTTCATCATTTCGTGGACACAATCAGAATTGATGTGTGCATCCTGTATGTACATCACCTCGCTGGGCTCGATCAACCACTCCCAGGGCTTCTCATCACTGTTATGCTGATGACACCCAGCTCTATCTGTCCTTTCCACCTGACGACTCCACGGTGTCAACACGGATCTCTGACTGTCTCTCTGATATATCTGCATGGATGAAAGGACATCACCTCCAACTAAATCTCTCCAAAACTGAACTGCTGGTCCTCCCAGCCAAACAAGCCATACATCACAACATCAGCATCAAGACTGACTCTCTGTCTGTTTCTCACACCAAAGTGGCAAGAAACCTAGGTGTCATGATCGATGACCAACTGACCTTTGCAGATCACGTTGCCTCTGTGGCCGGGTCATGCCGTTTTTCCCTATTCAACATTAGGAAGATCAGGCCGTGCCTAACCCAACACGCAACCCAGCTCCTGGTACAGACTCTGGTTATCTCTCGTCTTGACTACTGCAATGCCCTCCTATCAGGCCTTCCAGCCTGTGCTGTGAGACCGCTACAGATGATCCAGAATACAGCTGCACGTCTGGTTTTTAACCAGCCAAAAAGGGCACGTCACACCTCTGTTCATTGAACTCCGCTGGCTACCCTTGGCTGCTCGCATCAAATTCAAGGCACTAATCTACAGAGTGATTGATGGCTCTGTTGCCATCTACCTGAATACTCTCCTGAAGCCCTGTCACCCGCCGACCACTTCGCTCCTCCAAGGAACGTTATCTAGCATGGCCAACACCTTGTGCAGGTCAATCCAGACTCTTCTCATGTTTGCTTCCACGCTGGTGGAATGACCTTCCAAGTGCTACCAGATCAACTGATACCCTCTCCACCTTCAAGAAACTCTTGAAGACCCAGCCATTCCAAGAATACCTCTTGGCCTAAATTTTGAGAATGTACTTAACATCTTACACGTAATATCTCTTTTATACTGCACTTTTTATTACACGATTGCACTTTCTACTTAAAATAGTGCAGTTTTTATGTTAGCAATATGCACTCTTTGTAAGTTTCTTTCATAGTGTTGCAACTTGAATGTTATCCTCTTTTGTAAGTCGCTTTGGATAAAAGCGTCTGCTAAATGCATAAATTTAAATGCATTCCGTGGACGAAAGGCATCATGGTGTTTTACAATTTCGTAATAATTTTCTCCATTTCGTGGCACGAAAGGCGTTACGTGCAGGAAATAAGCCCTGTGACACTTGGCGCCAAATAAATGCCTGCCTTGACTTTGCATTCTACAACACCTACCTCTGTTCCCTAATTGGACAGGTTAAAATGCCTGAAAGAACAAGCTCAGTGGGATCAAATACAGACTAGCACTGCAGGGAGATGATAATAAAGCGGAAGTTTTTGGAAGGCATGGCCAGGCTATGCCTGACCTGAAATAAAGTTAATTTTCTCCTAAACAGCGTAGTGGAAATGGGTCATTAGCGAAGTGCATTTTGGACATAAACTGGGCAACAAATTGTTCTGCTAAGACACAATGTAACCAGGGCTGTAGCCAGGATTTTTCAGATAACGAGGTCAAAAATGGCTAATTTTTTGGGGGGGAAAATTTCTGACATGCAAAATGATAATGACTTGCAAATTGTGCCATGAGAGAGTTTGTGGGGTATGAAACCTGTAACCTAACCTGTGGGGATTAAAACCTGTGGATGCTGAAACCCCCTTGACTGTTTGTGTGAGTGTGTGTTAGGTAATTTTCGTAAGTCACTCAATTGTGATTCATGATTTTGAGTCTGAAAACAACTTGGCTGGTGCCAGTTTCCATTTGTGTGTTTTGATGTGTGTGAACATGTATGCGTTGGCAAGGGCTCACTTCTTAACCATCACTCACTTGTAAAGGTTCTCCCTGTAATCTTCCTATCTTCTCCTGACCTTTCTCAACTGACTGTTTCTTATGTCTGTTTATTATTTTGGAATGGCTAAAGAGGTTAACTGATCTCTTGTAGCTGTTTGACAAAAAAGGATATTCAGTCCATCATCACATTACTTAACAAATCTTCATAGCCCTAATATCAGTCAAGTGTAGCTTAGGTCGGCATACCCTTCACTGAATTTCAATATATTTAAATATTCTGTAGCCTGCCTTTGGTTATGAGGCAAAGTACATGCCTATGTAACCTGTGTGGTTTAAACATGTACTGGATGTATTATGAAGTTTGCCGAAATATACATGAATATTCAGGTTTAATGGAATATGTAATACCAGGCTCAAGCTGTCAGAAACAGCTTGTCATGGTAGCGCAATAACGCGTCTCTTAGGTTGCGTTATGCTGGTGATTGTTGCGGTAGGCTGAAATATGAGCTCCTGTTACTTACTTATATATATATATATATACATTGTTAATTTGTAATTGCTGTCAATCTTTATAAATCTGTTTATGGACATATAGACATTAACCAGAGAGATATTAGAATTGTTTTAACTGCTGTCTCTACTTATATATCGAATTTGTTATAATCAAATGGTACTTAAAATGACAGTAAGCCAAAGAATGTTTTGGTTAACGTCTTTTTGAGATCAGTTCAACAGCTGTCACGAAATAAATAAGAATTAGTAATTATACTGTATTTTGACACACAGGAGCCAGAAAGTTAAGAGCTACCGCACTGACATCTTGTTTTGTATGTGCTATTACTTGCCAGGTATGTTAATTATTTGTATGTCTGAAATATGAATGAGATGTTATCGGTTAGATATGGATTCGAACAAATTGTAAATCTTCACTGTATGCCATTTACTATAAGTATAGAATAGAAGTTACTCATTTTTTTTAACTATACGATCACAAAAAATATTTAATATTGAATACACGATTTGGTCTCTGAGGTTGCGTTATGCTGGTGATTGTTGCGGAGACAGAAAGTTAAGAGCTACCGCACTGACATCTTGTTTTGTATGTGCTATTACTTGCCAGTTTAATAAACGAGAAGCTGTGAGGCTTCCTATCCGGTCTGCTTGTGATTCCTGCAGGAGTAGCGTCGGTCAAAAATCAAGGGGTTACACCTACAGTAAAATCTTATGTCCAACATACTGCATTTTTGTGTGGGCTAAATGCAATATAGTGCAATACAATTTTATTAATGACCAAAATAGAATTGCATTTCTTGCATTATAAGCTGCAAATAATTCATCCAAGATGAAGTTTCAGACATTGTAACCAGCAAAGGTTGGCTTTGAATAACATAGAACAACTGTTAAATTCAGTTGTCATTAAGCTACCAATAGGCAGTGGAAATGTAGGGTAGTTGTTTTACCATTTTTGCATAGGCTACGCTGTGTTGAAACCGAACAGGGTGAAATGCTACAGTGCTAAAAAAAAAACACAGGTTACTGTAATTTCGCAACTTTTTGCGGGAACGAAATAACGTAACGAGTTACCTTTAAACCTATCAGTAACTTCATTACACTTACTAACTATAGCAACGGACTTTTTCAGCGTAATCAACGTTTTTCACGGTAAAATCATATCTGACCAATTAAATGAACCAATCTGTATGCGAGATGAAGGGGACGGCACTGTGTTAGTTTGTGGATCTTGAGTGCCTAATCGCCAGAGGAGAGAGAAGACATGGGCGAAAGCACAAGTAGGCCTATCTTCAGAAACTGAAATATTCACAGTGTTTTCAGTTATTGTGCAACTCAAAAAAAAAAAAATCAGTGAAATGCAAGATGTACCCAATGTGGTTTTGTGCGCAGATTCAATTTTCCTATTCATATAAAGTTGGTTAAGCCTACTGTAGCGTCTGACATTTACAAATAATTTTGATAGCCTATGTTTAGTTTGTTGGCTATTCTCCTATACACATCAATTATTACACACATAAACTTACATAGAAAAGAATGATCAATTAGGCTACTGAAGGCAGTCTCGTATCACTCCATGTTAATGCAGTCTATCATTTCGCGCACTGATCTACATGCTTGCTGTAAAACAATCCAATAACTTGCCAGCCTACTGGCGTCCGTCATGAGGATAATTGTGAGAAAGATGCAGGCAAGTGTAGATTATTGCCTAATTGGAGTTTTTTCTTTTCATTTCCTCAGGAACTTGCAAAACTTTCGGGTAATGCAGAGTTGTCGCCGATGGTGACAGAGAGCCTACGGATTGCCGTCATAATGTAACCTATGCTACATTTCCTTAGGACAGTAGAGGGCTTAATGGAGGACTTATTGGAGAGGTTTGTTGTCGGGAGCTCTTACTGGTGTCAGCGCCTTACTGGTGCAATGGTATAAACTCCTAATAATAAAAAACGGTACTTTATTTGCTCAAGAAGGTGGGTAGGCTAGATTACGTGTCCAACGACTACGAGGCCAACAACCCTGAATGAAAGACTATATAGTTTGTGCTTCTACCTAGGGAATCTGGATGAGAAGGGGGGAAAAGTTAAGGAACGAGTAGTGAAGTTACTGTTTTAAAAGAAACCAGGAGTAACGTAATCCAGTCACAATTCAAAGCAGTAGCTTAACTAAAGTAAAATAACCAGTCACTTTTTGGAGTAACTTCCTCAACACTGTTTGTTTTTAAAAGGTAGGCTAATTTGTAAGGAAAAATAGCCTTGGACAAGATACTCTTGACAAATCCGTCTTTTAAAGTCCCACAACGCCACCGGGTGGACGTTCCATTTTCTCGATTGGTCAAAGCGGGAGAAGCACGGCGAACATTCTTTGGCAGTGACGTCATAGCACCGTGGTCATGACAAGCCGTTACATCACAATACCGTAGGGGTATATAAAGCGGCACCCATTACCAGTGATCACTTTTATTTAACTGTGCTGGGATAAAGTCGACTGTTTGCAGACACATTAAAGGACATCCACCGTTTAGTCACAGAGAGGTAAGTCTGGAAAAAATCACATTAAGGTGGCAAAGTCACATCTTAAAACAGTACATCCCTCAGTCCAATAAGATCATGCTAAGACTTTTGTATGTAACGCATTGATTCTTTTCTGTGAAATGGCTCCGTTAGAGTGATATGAGTAAGGATCGGCCTAGACCTCCAACTGGAAGGCGTCCAGCAAAGATGCTGCCCCGGATTGAAAGGCGACCATTATGCAATCAGATGGAGGTGATCGAGGATGACAAACGCAGCGTCATCCGCTGGGCAGTGGTTCATTCGCCGGAGCCAAAACCTCGACCTTGCCCCCTGCTGCCGAGGGTGCCTGGGCCACTGGTTCCGATCCAGCGAACGGTTAGAACCAAAGCCCCGAACACCCTCACCTTTCTGCCTCCCCTGGCTGACACCACCAGGAGCGCCACGAGTCGCAGCAACAAGCGGGCGTCTCCTCCTCGGGCTCTGACTGACAGCAGCCCCGAGATTGAGGAGGAGTTCGTAGCCGACGAGTGGGCTTCCATGATGTGCAGCGACTGGAAGCCCCAGCCGCCTTCTGGAACACCCAAGAAGACCGCTCGGCGCTGGGTAAAAAGAGCTGAGTGAAAGGGCGCCAGAGACCTCAGTGGGCCTGGATCTGATGTCGAGCGCTGACCCCTCTGGGTCTGTTGCCCCATCAGGTAGCCTACACACCATCAACACCGGACCCCGAGCTGAGGTAACGCAAATGCCAAGGCCGTGATGTCGAGCGCCTTCCCTTAAGAGGGCTGGCGAACCATCATTTGGCCACCATCGGCACGCAGCCCCCCCTTAGCAAAAGTGATGTGAAGACCAACTACGTGACGTTGAGCAGCAGGCAACGGCCTGCTGATCCGTCATCTTCCTGCCATACACACTATGGTTAATAAATCTGTCTGTTGGTAAATTCAAGTGTGTCGGTATTGTAGTCAGGTTAATAAATATGAATAAATGTAATAAACATGAATAAATGTATTAAGGTAAAAAAAAATCCAATAATCTTTTTCAGTAAAGGCTCAGTCAATTATTTGATCTTGAAGTTGTTCATCACAGTTGAAAATAAGAAGCATTATCCCGAGTATTCTAGTTTTACCCACTATGAGATAAATCATTTAAGATGTGTGTAGCCTGGACAAGGCTTGCGTTACCTCCCGTGTGAGATATGAATGGCTGTTAGCTGTAGACAGTTGGTGTGCCATGTCACATTCATAACATCATAGCTTTTAAAGTAAGCAATTAATTTATATAGCGCAATTTTCGACACAAAGGCCACTCAAAACACTTAAGGCAAACACAGAGACCTAAACAAAACAGTCAGTCAGTAGTGAGGTGGGCTAAACGTATACATGATGCACCCGTGCATGCTCATTGGACACGGGAGGACAGAAGTTGAGCCATCCGGCAGGCCGACAGTGCTCACCTATTGAGAACATTTCTGACACGCAAAAATGGGAATGGCGTGCAAATTGTGCCATGAGTGCGTTTGTGGGGTTTGAAATCTCTAACCCCCCTGACTGTGCGTGTGAGTGTGTGTCAGGCCAATGGCTAGCAGACACAAAAATTGTCATTTTCACAAGTCACTCAATTGTAGATCACGATTGTGAGTCTGAAATTTACTTGGCTGGTGCGAGTTTTGTGGATTTTGATGTGTGTGCGCTTGTATGTGTTGGCAGAGGGTCACTTCTTGACGATCACTCACTTGTAAAGGTTATCCCTGTAATCTCCTTGTCTTCTCCTGACCATTCTCAGCTGGCTGTTTCTTTCACCTGTTTATTATTTTGTAATGGCCAAAGAGGTTACCTGATCCCTTGTAGCTGTTTTTTGACAAAAACGGATGTTCAATCCATCGTCACATTACTTAACAAATCACCATAGGCCTAATACCAATCAGTGCAGGTCAGGTTGGCATAGCCTTCGCACACTTTCAATAGATTTAAATATTCTGCAGCCTACCCGCAGTTATGAGGCAAAGTACAGGCCTACAATAAAATTTTAATGTCCAACATGCTGCATTTTTGTGTGGGTTAAAAGCAGTAGCTATAGTGCAATACTGTTTTATTCATGACCAAAATATGGCATTTCCTGCATTATGAGCTGCAAATAATTCCTCCAAAATAAGGTTTCAGATATTGTGACCAGCAAAAGTTATAGGCCTAATGTCTTTGAATAACATAGAGCAACTGTTGTCAGTTGTCATTAAACCAGCCAGAGGAAGTGGAAATGTACTTATTTGACATTTTACATATTTGCATTGGCTACGCTGTGTTGCGACCACACAGGGTGAAATGTGTACAATGCTGGGCATAACGCCTTACAAAGAAACGCGTTACTGTAATTTCGCTACACATTCGATTTGCCTATTCATACAATGTTGGTTAAGCCTACTGTAACGTCTGACATTTACAAATAATTTTGATAGCCTATGTTTAGTTTGTTGGCTATTCTCCTATACACATCAATTATTATACACATAAACTTACATAGAAAAGAATGATCAATTAGGCTACTGAAGGCAGTGTCATATCACTTAGAATTATTGTTTTTGGTTGTTAAATCAGTCTATCATTTTGCCTTGGACAAGATACTCTTGACAAATCCGTCTTTTAAGGTCCCGTTCCATTTGCTCGGTTTGTCAACGCGGGAGAGGCACAGCGAACATTCTTTGACAGTGACGTCATGCTACCGTAGTCATGGCGGTCTGTTACGTCACAATAGCGTAGGGGTATATAAACCGGCACATTCACCACCTGCAATCACTTTTATTTAACTGTGCTGAGAGAAAGTCACTGTGATATGAGTAAGGATTGGCCTAGGCTTCCGGCTGGAAGGCCTCCAGCCAAGATGCTGCCGCGGAGGGAAAGACGACCATTCTGCAATCAGATGGAGGTGATCGAGGATGACAAACGCAGCGTCATCCGCTGGGCAGTGGTGCATTCGCCGGAGCCAAAACCTCGACCGTGCCCCCTGCTGCCGAGGGAGCCTGGGCCACTGGTTCCGATTCAGCGAACGGTTAGAACGAAAGTCCAGAACACCCTCACCTTTCTGCCTCCCCTGGCTGACACCACCAGGAGCGCCACAAGTCGCAGCAACAAGCGGGCGTCTCCTCCTCGGGCTCTGACCGACAGCAGCCCCGAGATTGTAGAGGAGCTAGTAGCCGACGAGTGGGATTCCATGATGTGCAGCGACTGGAAGCCCCTGCCGCCTTCTGGAACACCCAAGAAGACTTCGTCGCTGGGTAAAAAGAGCCAAGTGAAAGGGCGCCAGGGACTTCAGTGGGCCTGGATCTGATGTCGAGCGCTGACCCCTCTGGGTCTGTTGCCCCATCAGGTAGCCTACACACCATCAACACCGGGCCCCGAGCTGAGGTAACGCAAATGCTCAGGCCGTGATGTCGAGCGCCTTCCCCTATGAGGGCTGGCGAACCACCATTTGGCCACCATCGGCAGGCAGCACACCTTAGCAAAAGTGATGTGAAGACCAAGTACGTGATGTTGAGAGGCAGGCAACCCGTCATCTTCCTGCCATACCCACTATGGTTAATAAATCCAAGTATGTTGGTAAATTCTAGTATGTTAGTAATGTTTTCAGGTTAATATATATATGAATAAATGTAATAAATATGAATAATGTATCAAGGTTAAAAAATCCAATAATCCTTGTCAATAAAGGCTCGGTCAATTATTTGACAAAGAAGTTGTTCATCACAATCGAAAATAAGAACAATTATCCTGGTTTTACCCACTGTAAGATAAATAATTTGATGGGAAAGATGTGTGTAGACATTACAAGGCTTGCGTTACCTCCCGTGTGAGATATGAATGGCTGTTAGCTGTAGACAGTTGGTGTGCCATGTCACATTCATAACATCATAGCTTTTATAGTAAGCAATTAATTTATATAGCGCAATTTTCGACACAAAGGCCACTCAAAACACTTAAGGCAAACACAGAGACTTAAACAAAACAGTCAGTCAGTAGTGAGGTGGGCTAAACGTGTACATAGTCCACACGTGCATACTTATTGGACACGGGAAGACACAAGTTGAACCATCCGGCAGGTGAGTCATTTAACTAGTGTGATAACCAGGACCGTAGCCAGGATTTTTCAAATACTGACAGTGCTCACCTATTGGGAACATTTCTGACATGCAAAATGAGAATGATGACGTGCAAATTGCACCATGAGAGAGTTTGTGAAACCTGTAACCTAACGTGCAGGATTTGAAATCTCTAAACCCCCTGACTTTGTGTCTGAGTGTTTGTCAGGCCACTGGCTTCCAGACACAAAAAATTTCATTTTCACAAGTCACTCAATTGTAGATCACGATTTTGAGTCTGAAATCTGCTTGGCTGGCGCGAGTTTCCTTGCAAAACATTTCAAGTTGGTTAAAATTGCAAATGAAAATCAACCTGCTGCCTTAAAAATGCATGTTAACTCAACTTGAGGTTTATGTTTGTTTCAACTCAGAAATTAAAGTTTAAAAAGTTCATTGTGTTACATTGTTGTTGTTTCAACATTGTTTTAAGTCGTCAAAGTTGATTTAAGTTCTTATCACTTCTGTCTCAACTTGATACTTTAAGTTGAATCAAAAAACCATTGCGCATTATCAGTACAAGAGAACTGTTTATCACTTGTTGTTTCAACTAAGACTGAGCTGAAACAATGCAATATTAACATCAAAAATATAATACACTTTCCTGAGCCAATTGAACAAACACACATTTGTGCATTATCATAACTCATTGTTTTTAGTTAAAATAACTTGCTATGTGATATAAGACTTCCATTCAAGTTAAGAGGATTTAAATTCCAAATTTGTTTCAACTTACATGGTATATGACAGAACACACGGAATGCTCGAATTTAACCAAGTTTATTCGAAAAACGTGTACAAGTTTGCACATCATACATTGTTCACATGCCTTCACAACCAAGCAGCTAAACAAACAGGGCAAGGGATGGAGAAAATGGGGTTGTAGCAAGAGAAGATGGGATTGTGGGGAGGGAGAGACAGACAGACAGACAGGGAGAAAGTAGCAGACATGAAAAAGGTGGGATAGGGCTGTAGCTAGAGAATATGGGGTTGTGGGGAGACAGACAGAGAACAAGAGAGGGAGGGAGAAGGTAGCAGTCAAGGACGTGTAGCAGGGTTGAACAATAAACAAAAAATATAACAGTGAAACATGACCAAAACATTATGAACAGTCATGTAATCAACAGTCAATGCTCAACATTTCTACCACACAACAGTCACAAAAAACATTTGCGTTAGGTGAACAGACGATTAAAATGTTTTTCCTTTACATGCAGTATCCAAGCAGTTTATTTTTTTAGTCCATGTACTCTTGCTGAGCATTGGTCTGATTTAATGCTCATAATGACCTTCTGCAGGAACTCAAAACAGTACTTCATATTTTGTGGGTACTCAAGGTTAAGGCAGTAGAGGGCGCTAAGTAACATGGCAAAGCTGGTTGGCACATCTCTGATGTCATGTAGGATGATCTTCTCCTCTACTACCACAGCCACATTGAAGACTTCCAAAGGGAATGCGTCCTGCAGATGGCCTTCATGTCCAACTTCCATCCCTGTCATTATCACTTCAAGGGTTGTACCATGAGCCTGAAAACATATAAAGACATACACATTTTAACATCTCCATTCTAATATATAGAGGCTATAACTGTCTTTGAAGTGAAGAAGTGAGTGAGTGAAGGCGTAAGTGTGTAAACAATGGGACTGAAAGGCTGTGCTATGAACTGATAATAAATAACACAATTCCTGGAAATCCAATAAAACGTGTATGGAACTTGACTGAAAAAACTCAGGGACAAGAAACTAAATCCATGTTGTAGAGTGGGATGATGGCCTATGTAAGGATCGAGAATTCAAGGTCAGACAAGGTTCACCAGTAAGGGTATTTAGTCTCTCACTGATGTAAATGCCTATTGATGGTAACTTCTTATCATATTAGCCATTAAATAGATTAAGATTTCATTAGGACATCACACAAGAGTATGATAGCATGAATAAGCAGAGGTGTCAATCCTGGGTTTAGAATGTAAAAACTTTTCCATGTTTCCCCTCTAACACAGGGGACTTCACCGAGTTGCTGATCTACCTGTCTTGAGTGCTCATTGCGATGAGCTGATTTAGAGCTGGTTGGATCAAATTTGTTGCAGGGTTTTTACTTTCTGAAGCAGGGATTGACAGCTCTGTGAATGAGTGATAGGCCACAGGCTACATTTTGTTTTTCTATTAACTTGCCTGTCCCAGAGTTTTATCCATGTGTATGTGGAAGAGTGTAGGACAGAATATGTAAATATAAAGTCTTACATCACACATCCTGATTATGCTGGAGGAGTCCTCTGAAAAGTAGCATGGGAGACCAAGTAGAGCGGCTGGTCTTTGGTTTTGGTTTGTGTCCTGCAAAACAGGTAACAGTAGGTGAATGCAATATAAAAGTTTGAATCATAATCTTTGTATATTGATAGAAAAAGTTTTTCTATAGAGTACATACCTCCTTTTGAAGACGATCTAGAATGCTGCTCAGGGCCAACCTCCTGCCCGATCCAACAGCTGCTTTGTAAAGTTGTAGAAGACCGGATGTGAAGGCATCGAGTTCACCCACAAAGGATTCCAGCAGGTCTTTTGTGACTATTCTGCGGAACTGTGCAATTAGCTGAAGCAGATATATAACAAAATAGCAGAGAAGAGGGCATGACTGAGGGAAAATAAAAGCAGCATAGAGCTTTGGGGACAGAAACGCAAAGAAATAAATGATTGCAACAAAGAGTACATGATTTCTGACTATATAAATGCTTATGTATGTTTCCCTGGATTTCTATGACATACTCAGTTGGCGGGGGATTACCTGTCACTCACTAAACAATGCAGGCCATCTGTCCATGACGGCAGAGATCAGCAGTTCATCACCAATTATTTCTTGTCTTCACTGTGAGAATGTTGCAGTCATCAATTCATCTAGGACCTGTAAATCTGAATCTCTCTTCTGCACTTCAAGAGCCATGGTCTCACGATCCTTCTCTGCTTTACTCGCAGTTTGTCCCTCAGGTGGCTGTGGCAAATAGTGGATCTCTCCCTTTTTTGACTTTTTGAGTGGCTTGTCATTTCCTTTTCCTCTTTTTCTTTTATTTACAAGAACTTCAGGGCATGCAGCTGCCATCATCCTCTGACGATAATCGCTCATTTTGAATACCAAACTGAACTTCCTTGACCTGACCCTGGCTCCCTCAGACAAGGGTGCTTGACCACAAGAGCTTTGGCCACACTTTCTATGTTGTCTCTGGTTGGATAGGGAGTGATTTTGGAGATGCAATCAGCCAGTCTGTCAACCATCACAGCTCCATCATTGGCATAGAACTCATTTGCTACCCTCAACTGAAACTCAACATCATGGGAGAAATCTGGAATAACAAATGGATCAGGCCATTCTGTTGGACCCGCACTACTGGAGGGCGTAGGGCTTAGGGCTTGTAATGCTATGGGAACTAAGGCTTGCAGTATTTAATGTCGAGTCAGAAACTGGTTCAGAATACGTGAACAGAACTTTCAGTGTGGCTCGTTCGGTTGGTAGGTCCTTGATATCAGTCAAATTGCAAAGCTCATTCCCGAAGTCTGGATCTTCAAACTGTAAAAGGAAGTTTCCTCGGAGGCCCAGAGTGTTGTGCAGTGCTGTGCACAGCTCATCGACTGATGAGGTAACATCCTGTAGGGTGACACGTCTTATTTCCTGAGGTGAAACAATGACTCGGAGAAGCATCATTGATGAGGCACCAGTACCTGAAACACAAGAAAACAAACAAGGAAAGACTTAATATAATAGTAAAAACTCAGTCTAAAAGAAGTTGTAACTATACCATCAAAATAGTATAGGCTAGATCAAATGAATTTTCAATTGTATATTGTTGCATGTTCTGTATTAAAACATACTAAACATTCAACTACTATACGTCTCATCATCAACAGCATCTCAGACCAACACAAATAAGATCACTCTCCCCTGAACTGGACCCCCCCAGAAAAAAAGTGTGTGTGTACATGTTTGACACCATGCCCATCAAAGATTACCTTAATGTAACATGAATGTCACTGGAGTGATGAGCAGCTTTCCTTCAACAGGGTATGCAGCAAGGGGGGTGTATTCATTCAGGTCATGAGGGTTAACGACCACAGTTGCTGCAGGGTCTCTTCTGGTGAGCTGGTAAGACCTTAGATGCTCTAGGAAGGTTGCTGCAAAAAGTTCCAAAATTAATGATATGCAGCTATCTACTACACAGATCTCCAATACTCTCCCAAAATCTGGCAGTCCATTTGTCTGTCCAACTGAGAGCCCCATTCCTTTAGAATGTTCACCATCTTGAAATGAACTATAATGACCTTCCTCTTGATTGGATCTCTGTAATGTTTGAAGAATCTCACTTCTTTCTAACAACTTACTTAACAAATCTAAAATAGGAACATACACAAATGAATGTTTTTTTTCTTGTGCATGTAGCACATACTCAACCGGTTCAACAACTGCAAAGTTTTTTTTTGGTAAAATGACTGCCTTTTACGCTCTGTGCCCAAAGACTCTGCCCTTGAAAGAAATTTGAGTGGGTTCAAAGACTGAATTTCATCAGACAATGACGTTACAACAGAGGCATCAACTGCACAGTTATTTTCCTCCAAAACCTTCTCTAAAATTTTCCAAGCAGTCTCCAATGTCAAACAACTCATCAATTACTTCCTGTACAGCAGAAACATGTTGAATTGTTTGTATACAGAGATGCCAACTGACGTTTAATTGCCTCTTCATTATAAAGATCAGGTTCAGCCTTAGTATCAGAAACACATTCCTCTTCTAACACTGTATTCGTAAGTGTATGGTGTACAAGAAGCTCTGGTCTTAAATTATTTAGTGTGGAAAACCTGTGATAGTGACTTATATGAGCAGTAAGTGTTGACAGTACACTGGACTTGAAGGAGCAATCTGCAAATGGACATTTAACTGTTTCCTTGTTCCTCAAATGAGCCTTGAGATGAGCAAAATATTTGTTAATGTTACTAGGCTCTGAAAATGTACATAAATACACAGCATAACTTATTCACAATTTTATGATCTTCTTTTACATGTTCTTTCAAATGATTGTTAAGTTCAGCTTGGGTTTGAAATGTGTTCAAACAGTCTTCATGAATACAGACAAGGCCTAAACATCTCTGATGATGTCCATGATGCTCTTTATAATGCTGTAATATTCTCCCTTGCCCATTGCCGGAGAACGCATAAAACTTACATTTCCACCTCATGAACTGGGCACCCTCATTGACTTCTGTTAACAGAAAAAAAAAAAAATAAATTACATGTTTTTAAAAAAGCGAAACCAAAGTGTTTATTGATATATAGATTCTAAATTCTTAAATTGTTTTATTGCTTCAAAATGTGACAATGGTTGTATTTACTTTTTTAGAATAGTATATTGTCAGACCCTATAATTCCTATCCTGCCTTGCTGTCAAATCTAAGCATTTAAGTAAGGAATTATACATGTACCCTA
This sequence comes from Tenualosa ilisha, assembly GCA_015244755.2. Taxonomy (NCBI): domain Eukaryota; kingdom Metazoa; phylum Chordata; class Actinopteri; order Clupeiformes; family Clupeidae; genus Tenualosa; species Tenualosa ilisha. The sequence continues at coordinate 45,809 of PYXC01002067.1, forward strand.
TGGTTCTACACAACGGTTTACATTAAACTGGCAAACAACCCTGTATCACAGATCCTGTCCTCATCCTCTCTGCTGCTGGGACATACATTGATGGTGGCAAGGAGGGGCTTGTCTTGCCTAAAATAATCAACTGTTTTCAGCAGGCGAAATGTTTGAATAGGCTACTGAAAAACATAAATGTGAGTTCACCACTTTCACGCAAACCTGCAGCAAACGTGCACCACACACGCGCGCACACGAGGGAAAAAGGAGAAATTGCGAGGGGAGAAACTGGTCTCTCAATCGAGTTTTTAATCTGGGCCACTACACTATCACAACTCACTACCAGCATAACATCAGTTATCAAGACAACATTACCAAATTAATTGTACTAATTAATGATCAAGAGTGAGCACGGGCGCAGTGCCCTATTTGGGATAAATACAGTCGTCATAATGTCATAGTCTAGCCCTGACTGTTAGCTAACTATTGGATAGCTAACTCGCGTTCGGTTCAAGGGTGGGGAAACTGAGTCAAGAACCTCAGCCATATGAGAAAAACGAACATTGCGGTCACGTTTCAACACTACACCAGTTATTTATACATTAAACATGTAACACGTTTTAACAAAAGCATGACCGGTTAACGTTAAATGTGGCCACCATAGCAGAGTGGGGACTAAGGTTACCGTTATCAAACCGTCGAGTTTAGCTTTTCCCATAGCCTACATAGTTACTGATATTACGTCACTGAACCGATAGTTAATGGTTATTTAAATGTTATTAAACTCACCTGGCACAGATGCCGTGTGGAAAAAAATCATTTAGTTTAGACAAAGCCGTCCCTAGTTGCAGTCAGTACAAATAGTGATATCAGCGACGGTTGAGGTCTTTGGTGTTATATTCGTCCGCCAACTTTAAAAAGCTATTGTCACAGAAACAATCTTCCTCCGCCGGTGGAAGTAGTCCTTTTTTGTTTAAGCTCCTGCAAAACGTGTAGTACGGAATTCAATATGACGTGTCTACAGTGTACATTATTATTCCCATTCTTCAGTGTTGCCTTGGTTTAAAGACGACAGTTTAACTCAAAAGTCGCTGCACGTGACTGCAAATAGCCGAGTCCTTTTTTGTAGGTCCGATCCCCCACTCCAGCATTTTTTTCTCTTTTTCCGCAACTGATGACTTACAAAACCAAGTTCAATCAAATCTGACAAACTGCCAAATAGTCAACACAATGAATAACTCCATGTTTTCAGTTCCCGCCTTTTCCCCCTGTTTTTTTTTTTAACTGATGACCTACCAGCTGCCAGCTGCCACCGTTGTGCCCTTGAGCAAGGCACTTAACCCTAAGTTGCTCTAGGGGAGACTGGCCCTGAACAATTGATAGTTGACAAGTTGTAAGTCGCTTTGGATAAAAGCGTCTGCTAAATGCATAAATGTAAATGTACCAACTCAAGTTCAAGTTGTAAAGGTTATCCCTGTAATCTCCTTGTCTTCTGACTATTCTCAACTGACTGTTTCTTTCTCCTGTAAATTATTTTGTAATGGCCAAAGAGGTTACCTGATCCCTTGTAGCTGTTATTTGACTAAAAAAGGATATTCAATCCATCGTCACATTACTTAACAAATCATAGGCATACTATCAATCAGCGTAGTTCAGGTTGTTTGGGATTTATGACTTATTTTGTAAAACAGACGAGAAATGTTGCTTGTTAAATCTGAAAGCATAGGTTTTGTAACCAGAAAATACATCTGTGGTGATATATGATGTATCTACCAGCCACCTACTTGCATTAGCAAGTTAGCAACCAGCTACTAACAAATCACTGCTTGTTCAGCTACGCCTCCTCGGCCACAGATGTTGCCTGCTCAAATCGACTGGTCGCCGGTACGTGTGACCATAGGTACGCTAAGAATAGCTGCTTCTAAGAAAACATGACTTCTGGTCCAACATCCCTAACTGTCATCAACAGTAGATGGTATGGACAAACGGATAACTCTAAATCTTCCTGCCCGAAACTTAAAACAGGGCATACTGGCAATTGATCTAACAATATGTAATGATAATCAGAATAATTCTGGCTTGTTGTGGTAATATTTGTTGTGCCAACACAACTAGTGTTAGCCTGTGTAAATTCAGTTAAAGTGATAACTACCATCACTTTGCACTGTTTATTATATCTGAGGGAATTACTGGAAATAAATGTTGTCAATGTGTCAAAAACCAACCAAACCTAGACATACAAAGCAAAGCAAAAAGCAACCAAACCTAATCACACATACCACAGTGTTAGGGAAGAAGCTGGTAGTTAGCATTGTCGCTAGCTAGCGACTGTTAATGGCATATCACAGGTAACGTTAGCTATTCAAGATACGTTTTAGCAACCAGCAAGTGGTCGACAGTGTTAATATCACACTAACCATCCGTAAATATTTGACCAAAAAAGGAAAAGGAGGACAGAAACAGTGTAGATTGCTAAACTGAATTTACAACATATTACACCATTGTAACCTAGCTGTAGGCAATTAACTGTACATTGTCCTTTGAGACTAACACCACCTTTTAGAATTGGCGATGTTGACATTTAGACAGGGCAAAAAGCTGTGTAAGTTGTTAATGACTTAAATAGAAAGTTTAGCCTGCATCGAAAAGGTCTAAATATTTGCCTCCAAAGTAGTATTTGGATTTGTGTCAGGGAGGAGCAGGTGAGTGTTTAATGAGTGCTCCTCCCTGTCTGTGTCCCCTGCGTTTAATATGCGTTGTACTGTGTTTAATATGTATGCCATTACTTTTGTACCGTAGATAGACTACTCTGCCAATTCAGTTATCATTAAGTGTGAATACTTCATAAATGTCTGATTTTCTGAGCTGCTTAGAGGTATGTCAATCATAGTTTATAGACATTTAAAAGAAGAGTCGTATTGTGGTCGTATTGTTAGGCTAAGTTAGCTTGACATACTACACATAATCATTATCTGTGGCGCTTGTAGACTAACCCCGTTTAATTTTTTAGGAATCTCTCCCCCCCCCCCCCCCCAATACTATGCCAACCAGTTGCACTTCATTGTGGAGTCGCGTGACATACTAAATCAGCTAGTCAGATTCTAGCATGCTTTGATGCTAGCCTTTTGCTTTTGCTGACCAGTCCGAGATAAAGCTGCTCATTAGCGTTACGTGTTATGGTCATTTTGAAAATTACTAGGCAGATTTTTTAATCAATTTGCACATAAATCTGTATTGTACTGTAACAAAGCATGTATGTTGGGATTGTACAAAAGCACGTAAAGTCACATACCGGTAATCCCATTCGTTCTCCATAGACAATCTCGCAAATTTGCTGGACCACAATATGTCATAACACCTCTCCTACAGAATTCTAGCTCAGTGGTTTCTGTCCTCTTTAGCGAGACACTGCGAGTCCACCGGCATTTGCTCATTGGTTCTCCACGGGCCTGTCACTCGCCTGTCTCTCTTTTGCCATATATGGTATTTTTTGAAAGAAAAACGATGTTAATCCCTGAATCGATTTTTTAAACCTAGCCCTACATGTTACACTAAGGGCATCCATGAGTTAACATCAGCTAAATTGGCTGACTTTAGCCAAAAAATGTGTAAACCAATAGCCAAACTAGCAAGTGTTAATATTAGTTATTGCTAACAGATGCTAGCCAGTATAGAAAACTTGCATTGTGGACAGTTTACGTCCCACATGTGCCTTCAAGGCGGTAAAAGAGGCATCAGTGAAAACTGGATTTGCTGAAATACAAGCAAATAGTTTGACTATGAGGTAGAAAGTTGTTGAAATTCTTATGGCTTTCAGGGAGTAGAAATACAGTGTTGTTCCAAACCGCCTCAGTTCTTCTGAATATTGGGCTTTTTTTCGACTCTTCATTATCATCCCCATAAAGTGCTTGGGTAGTAGCCTGGCTGTTGCACTAGCTAAGATGCCATATCCGATGAGTTCTCTGAGGTGGGATCAACAGGCATTTATAAGTCCTTCTAAGACAAGACCCTTCACTCGGCAGCCATCTTGGAACACCTTCGGGTAGCTACTTTGGATTAACAAGACCAAAGACCACGCCTTATCAAAATGAATGGAGAGATATCCGTAACTCCAGATTGGTGGGTCGTACTGACTCTAATAGTGTATTGTGTGAATGCTTGTTTAAATAGGATTTGAACAATGTAAAAATTTACTCATACATTGCATTAATAATGCTAAACAAGACATTATTTAAAACATCAATTTTCACTCTACGCCTGCACCAACATGCGTGACATGGCTATTACCATGATGATAGTAAACAAAAGGCTAACTGTCAGTCATACCACGTCCAAAAATGCTGCAATACATTTCTATGGAGGACTTTTAAGTGGCGTGTCGCCTATTAAACTGTCTCTGTAGTTTGTCATTTTAGCAATTAACACCCCCAGGTGAAAATCACTATGGGAAAATGTGTTTTTTTTTCTTTTGGCTAACCCGGTGTAAATAAACTGTGAACAACAGAGCGTGAGTAGGCGACCTTGGTATTCGGTCAAGCTGAGTTAAAATACATATGCCATTCGTTGATACTAAAAAGCCAAAGCAGGAAATCTAGTGAACTACAGTGTCAGTTGGTGTGAGGGGCAAGCTGGCAAGCTACAAAGAACAAACTCTTTTATCAGTATTTATTTATCGGTTTTATCAGTATGTTAACCAGTTAACTGTGATTGTTATGAGAAAACGTACAATTATCAGTCGTAAAGCTAACTACAGTTAGCATCTGCTGCTTTGATGACACTATCAAAGAGACCTAGGACAAGGGATTTGTGTTGTTCAGTCTGGCTTTCTGGTAGCAAAGGCGTAGCAACAGTTAAATATTTGAGATATAAAGGGGTCTGAAGACCACACAGACACGTTCAACATGTAGTTTTTATTATTTGTTAATAGACCACTGGCTGTGTTTTTGTTGATGCCCCAAAACATCATTCACTTTCCCCATTGGACTTTTCTCTTGGGAGCCTGAACGTTCGAAATGCTAATTTGCCACGCAGAAAATGACATTGCCGGCTTGCCAACTCTATTTCTCCAAAATATCCAACATGCTAGTCATTCTGGAAAATGTAGCTACGTTCATCACCGATGTTATCTGACGGATGTGCACAGCTTTCACTTCTTCATCAGGTGCCTGGGAGAAGAGAACACAGGTGTTGCAGTGCTCTTTAGTCCCCATTGTGTCTGTGGTGAAAGCATCATCTTCAAAGTGAACACAAATGCAAGATGACTCACTTCGTTTGTCGTCTATATTCACCTGCCATTGCTTCCGGCTGTATGCATTCCACATGTTGTGTTTCGATGAAAAAACAATGTTGTCATGACTACCTTACTCATGTTAATGCTATCTTCCAAGCTAGTGCAATGGCTGTGGAACATTTTACAGTTTATTTAGCTCTGTTTAAATAATGCTGACAACACAGCAATTTGACAAGTAACTGTTTGCTGAAAAAAATGTGCTTCAGCTAAATAATCATTAACAGTAAATTACAACACACCACCTGCTTATGTAAGTCTGTGAACTTTCACATATTCAGCATTAATATTACGCACGCCCTTAGGAAGCAGTTTGACGTTGATGGTTTATTAGCTCATTGTTGAATTCTGAAATGATTTTTAAAAATGTAAATCTACTATTTAGGATTAACAAGACCAGGCCCTATCAAAATGAATGGAGAGATATCCAAAACTCCAAAAAGTCAGAATTGAACGATGTCAAAATCAACCCATAGATCGCTCAAATAAAGCTAAAGAAGACATTATTTAAAACGGCTATTTGCTCACTATGCCTGCACCAACATTCGAGGCATGGCTATCAACATGGGAACTGAGACAGCACACAAAAGGTTAACTGTCAGTCATACCATGTCCAATGATACGAATGATTACTTTCACTGCAAGAGTTTCAATTTCTCAACTCCGCCATCTTTGCGTTACGAATGGCTGCAATACGTTCCTATGGGAGGACTTTTTAAGTGATGTGTTAAGTGATTTGCAGGACTGATTGACAATGACAAGGACAGAACATAATTTCATTAAAATATTAGATTTTATTTTTCTTTAACTTGTAATGTACTTTACTTTGTCGTGCAGTCAATTCATCTTTTCATACATGGCTGAGGTTGATTATAACAGCCAAGGTTGATTGAGGGTTGCCATTGAGGTGCTCCTAGACATGGTATACCTTTGCTTTGGTCTGTTTGTGGGCTGTAACCTGGCAGGGGACTGATATAAGGTCATTTTAGGTAAGGGACGTGGGACAGAGAGCGCAGGTGAAGAGTTTATCTGGGACAGATTATTCAAAGATGTCAGGGAACCGAACCCTCTGGAGGCCCTGGTGAGATTGGATCTCGGCCTTCTCTCCACGGATTCCATGCAGTGACCAACCGGCGAGGTCACAGTGGCTGGCTGGCTCAAGAGAGACAGTAAATTGCTTGAAGATAAGGAAAGGGATTTGGTCCTGGGGCGAGAAAAGGTGGCATCGATGATGTCCATCTCTGACCTTTCCTTATACTGGAGGAGGTACTCAGGGTACACCTGGTGCTTCTCAAATATCACAAAGATGGAGGGGTTGCAGACATCGTCCACACAGCTGTCATACAGACGTGTGTCTTCTACATCTTTTAGCGGTGGTCTGAGGAGGCCGGAGTTGCCTTGAGTGTGTTCACCTGCCAGGACTCGGCAGACAAACATAGCCCTAGTTCCTTCATGGCTGGTGTATCTGTGAGAGTATGAGGCATCTCTGGCAAAGTAGTTTCCTGCAATGACACAAACAGAATATATTCTACCTCAAATACCTTATGAAATAGTATATCGCTACTATGGAGTATTATTTTAAGGCTGGAGAGGACAGTGTGTCCAGCACCCTTGCAGAGTTTCATCCATTGGTTCCAGTGGATATAGAATAAACAATCAGTTAAAAACATTTGATGATAATGGTAAAACAAAAGACAGAAGAAAATAATGTAACGTGTCTGAAATCATTATATGAGAAGTTTGATTAAGAAATGTATTGTTTTTAACGTTTAAAATGTAAAAAAGCACACACACACAAATGTACAAAGAAAGACTGATAAAAGTGATTTTTGAGTAAATAACTAAGTAAAGATTATTTATACAGCACATTTATAGCCAAAGTGCTTTACAGTCAGATCAAGAGACAAGACAGTTACGATGACAGATACAATAGAAAAGTAAGAAGTCCTTCCTTTAGAAATCACACACATTATCAATGGCTACCAAAAGCAAACTGAAAAAAAGTGTTTTGAGTAAAGATTTGAAACCAGTCATAGATGTTCCATAGGTGCATATATGTACAAAGAACAGTCATCTTTCTATCTATGCAAATGATTTTATTTTTCTCTCCCTTATCTGCAAGTGATTTTACTTTCTCTTTATTTGAAGTACACTTTTCCAGTTTATTTACCAAAATTAATTAAATTTACAGTATATAAGCTCAGCAAATCTTGCTAATTAATTTTTGAAAGAACTGATAAAAAAAGTCCAAGTAGAATCTCATTTCTTATTAGAGAGTTTCTGGAAGTAAGAAATTAAATCTGAAAATGCTTCTCTCTGGGTTGTTTCAGAGGAAGGTTTGGTTGTGTTGCTGGAGCCCACATGAGGCGAAGATGATCCCATAGTATCAGGTGCAAGCAAGGATGACAGCATTTGCCTGGATGAATATGATGGCAACTGTTGGTCATTTACTTCTGAGAGCCAAAGATCCCGATGAGACGTGGTGTTTGTCGATGAGGGTGAAGACAAACAACTCTGACTGGTCACTGTTGGGTGAACGTCTGAACTTGGAGAACTAGTGGTTCTGCTTCCGGAGTCCAGAATGCTTCTCCTTTCTTTTAAATCTTTCAACATTTTTGAAGGAGAACCTGAAGTTTGTGTTCTGGACAAAGTCTTCTCACCTGTGCTTTGAGTGAAAGCTTGCCTGTGTGACTGTGGGATATTAGCCATCAGGTTCTGATTGGCTAGTGCATTTGCTAGAGCAGATCTCCCAGAGTCTGGATCCCTTTTGGCTACAGAACTTGATCTGAATTTCGAGTGCAGATTTGCTGCTGGCAAGGCTGAGCTGGCTGCGAGGGCCCGTGGAGCGTGCCCAGTAATTCCAGGCGGATGGAAAACCTCCTGTGAGGTTGCAGCAGAGGCTTTTAGCACTCTGGCATTTGCACTAAAAGATGTATCTATGGAAACAGTTGTCCCCTGAAGTTTAGATGAGGGCAAGTTAATGTAGGACAGGCTTTGTCTGGGGGTCGCCAGAGGAGCACTGCTTTGTGACACGTGTGCCACTGATGATTGACTGTTTTCTGTGTACTGGATGAGATATTCAGGGTACACCTGGTGTTTCTCAAAAACAACAAATATGGAAGGGTCTGACATGCTGTTTACACAGCTGTCATAAAACATGTTCGGGTCATCTTCTTTGGATGGGGGTCGGACGTAGTTGGAGGTTCCCTTAGTGTAATTTCCTAGTAAGACCCGACAGGCAAACATGGACCTAGTGGCAGACGGACTTGTGTACCTGTGGGAGTACCTGGCATCTCTGGCAAAGTAACTCCCTAAAAGTAACACGGCAGATGTTAAAACGACAGGACGTAACCTAACCCTTGTTCTTGTTTGATAAAGGTGAAAAACTGACCCACCTCTACCATAGGCAGTTCCATGAGTTCCACAGATACGCCAGTCAAAGTTCTGCTGACAGATGGCGTCAATGTGCTTGGAGTCGGTTCCATGGAAGAGGATTTTTTCATTAGTCTTTCCAGAATTACTTTTTCTCATCTGATCTGCTTGCCTGCAGTGCGGATGAAAAAACATAATTTCCAAGAGAATAATTTATTTCCTGTCCAAAACAATTAATTTACATCAGTCAAATTTCATAGACAAATTAAGTTAAATGCTCTCAGCATTTCCACAAAGCTTTGCAACTCATAAATAATCTACATAAAATATAAATGGTGAAAAATACATGTGCCTTGCATATTATTTAAGAAAAGAAATGGCAGCCCACTCAGACTCATGTATGAAGGTATGGTGACCAAAGTGTTATGGTAGCATTTCTTTCTTAGTTAAACATGCTGTATAAAATGCAGTAAAGTGAGCATGCACTTTATTTTACAACAGTCATTTTTCCTCAGATATTGTTTTTTTTTTGTTTTTGTGAGGACATACCACTGAAAAACTTCCCACAAGCCACGATTCTGGACACGCTCGATATTGGTCACTCTAAAACCTGACATTGTCTGGCTGAAGAGGTCAACAATTGCTGTGTACTCCTTTGATGACCTCTCAAGATGAACCCTCTGAAATTAAAAGATGTACGTTTCTGTGATAAATTGGTTGTAACCATTCTAAAACCAAATGTATGTAATAGGTTCTTCTTTATGATATGCTACAAAATTTGTTTAATCAGTTTAATCATCTTAAAGATATATAAGTTAACACGAAAGCCCATCCAAGAACTTTTGTCATCGAAACACAGATGCCATAGGTATGAGTCATGTAAAACATGTATTCCTGTCCTAAATACAGGTTATAATAATTAACACTGGCTTGAATTCCTGAGGGTTTGATTTGAAGGAGGCTATGATTGGACCTGTTTGGAGGACTGTGAGAAATATACATTTAGACTGATCAACAAAAGACTATCACCTTAAATCCTGTCTCTGGCATGTTCAGCTTATCCCAGTGGTGAGGCATGCTTTTATGGGTCTGCAGTGAACTAAGGAGAGAGAGAGTCAAATATCTTTTTCCAAATTTGAACAACCAGCAAACAAATAAAATAGAGAAATATTCTGAGTAGTAGTTTTACCTTGATTTAATCTTTGCAACATCTGCAGCTGAGACAAAGATGGGTCGTCGTCTTACAAGCCTTTTGGTGCCAAACCGCTTATTACACTGAATCATATCTGAGAAATGACAAAGAAATGACAATGCCATATGTTTTCAACATTATCCCAGGTTTTAAACACAGTCTGAATTGTTTCTATTTAGCTTAATCTATTTGGCCTATATCTAAACATCAATATAAATGGTTCACTGTAGAGGACTGGCTCTTCAGTGGTTGCACAACAGTCTTAGGCAGTATAATTCAAACACAGATAACTTATTTATACTATTTTGTTGTTCAAAATAAAACCCAAGTCAGGAACACACTTTTTGAATTAAAGTTGTTGTCTTACAGCAGTTATCAAAAATGTTCTATAGCTACTTTATTTCATTGTCTCTTCTCAAATCATAAACCGGCCTGGCCTGCACCTGAATTAGGCCTGAGGCCTTTAAAAATGGCAAGAACATTTGAGGAAAACAAAACATGTACTCTGGACTTTTTACACATCATGCCTGCTTGCTCTGACCCTTATCGGATGTCAGTAAAATGAGTCACTGGGGCAGGCACCATTAAACTCTGTATAAAACCCATGTAAACAAACGGACCATGAATGTTGAGCTCATATGTGTGCTTGCCAGCGGTGAACTCAATGTTGTTGTCCTCCAGGTACTTCTTCTCTAATTGTTCACTAGTGATTGAGGCTGAATGGTGAGCTTCCTCCTAAAATTAAAATAGTGTGATTTTAGCAGCATGACAGAAAGGAGGGCAGAAAGTGTGAAGAAAATTAAAGAGGCCAAAATAAGACTGACTGCTGGTTCCATTAATTAGTTGTACTTTTTGTTTTTCCAGCAAAGCCTTACTGATGATTCATACTGAATCCACTGTCCAAACTCATCCTCCCAGTACCAGGCCCATTTGGTGGTCAGAATGAAGTTGGGCTGGGTCACAGAGGAGGCTGTGGAGATGCGCCGAACTTCAACCGAGTTCCGGGTCATGGTGTCAAAATGCACAGGCACATTTCCCCCACTTGGATTGGAAAAAAACAGTAGCATGATTGATGGATGACTGGTTGTCAATATGTACTTCTACAAGCAAGTTCAGAGTTGGACCAAATAGAAAACATGCTTATCTTTGCAAGACAAAACTGAATTGAGATACCTTGAATACTTGAATAAACCTGAAGGTAAATTACATTTCAGGACAGGATTGAGTAATAAACCCCAAACCTGTATGATTTTGATGGATCGCAGTAGTCTTGCTCTATGGCTTCGTTGTCTTCCAACTTTGACCAGCCCTTTCCGTCTTTAAACTCCCATCTGTATGGCAAGTGGAAGTGGACCTTTCCACACCTGTCTTTAATGTAGCAGCAGTTTACACATCTTCATGTTTTGCAAGTTTCTTTTCATAATCGCCATCCTAGCATGTACATGTTAAAAGAGGGAAAGACAATCTGAAGGACTTACTTCCTTGCCTGCAGTAATTCTTGATATGATAGAGGCATATTTCTGTGCCTGTTAAAATGTAATTGGAAGGCAGTGTGAATAATGGTTAAATGCAAAAGAATCAAAAGTCTTTAGTGTCAAGGCCATTTTGTAGGTGCCCTTCCTACCTTTGCAGTGATGGCCTGGATTACTGGAATCCCAAATTGCCAGAGTATTCTGATACACAGCCAGTAAGGATCCCACCATTCCAGTAGATACACCCCTGGCCTTCAGGGATCTCATTGGATGGGGCTCAAAGAAGTCATGTGACCTGTCACAGTCACCTGTGTGACAGGTGCCCCTGAGGTACTTGTCACATATGTGGAGTCTCCAGCAAGCGTCCTTGTCGGGACAGAACCCAAACTCACCTGTACCTCTGTTGTATGTGAAGCACACCTGAAGGAGACAGCAACATTGGAATGACAGGGTAAGAGAACAGTCTTTATGACTGTCGTTTTGTGATGCTTACAGGAAATAAATACATCATTGTTATACAAAACTTTATTATGAATACTAAATGAATACTATACTATGCCCTAAATTAAAACATCACACTATATATTGTACATACTGTAGATATATTATGTGGCCTAGATTAGTGACCTATATTATTTTCACCATTGATATATTTTTTATTACTACTGCAATCATTCTAACCATGCTTGCTGTTTTTTGTAATTATACTTTTTAAAAATGTTATTTTGAAAATGTTTCTCTGTATCCGGGCCACATCCATGCCAGATAGAGATTTCAGCTTAAAAATTCTATCACCAAATTGTGTCGTATTTGTGTTGGTTTACAGTTTTGGCCCAGGTCGGGTTTCTATTACTGACTCGGAGATGGTTTTAAATAATGTACATGGATTTGAACCACATTACCAATACGGATTTGAGTCTTTTAACAAAGCTGGGCCAACACTGACCCTAATGTGCCGCAAATCTGTTTTGCTGATTAGACCCACTTTTGGGGGCAGGTACATGTTTATACACTATCAGAGATATCTCACAGGAGGCAGAAGGGTGTTGTCATTCTGCAGAAGTAGAGTACACAGCTCCTCCCTATGAAGTCCCTGGAGATAGTGTTTCTGCAGCACATGGCTGTTGTGGTCAGAGTACAGGTCATGGCTGAACCGACACACTCGCCTACAGACAAAACAAGATACAGCTCATGTCATATGAATTATTACATAACATAGCCACTTTATCGTGATTGAAATGTAGAATTTCCATTTCACCTTCTAATGCCACTGCTGCAGTAGGTCTATCTTACCTCCCTCGATTATGTGGGCAATCCTCGCCAAACAGGTACAGTTTACACAGGTGTAAATTTGAGCAGCTGTTGCAATCCCGGGCCTTGCAGAGCTTCAGCTGTGTCTTAGCTATGATCATCTTCTTTCCATCCAGACTACAGACAACAAACAGCTGCTTATTTCCCAAAATTTCCTCCAATTCATCTTTCCGGATTTGACCAGACAGATTATCAGTCAGCTGACCGAGGTCCAATTTCCCAGTCTGGGCACAAATCACCTTATACACGAGAGCTGCTGCCTGCATTGTAGAACTCCCTCTGTCTGCTGCCTGTCAGGGTATGGCACTATGTAATACGCAGGCAAGGGACTTTGCCCGTCATAAAATATGCAGCAGGTCACTAGTGGGGAAATGAAACTTAACTGTTGAAATCAGCACTCTTCCGCACACACCCTCACAAAGTGATTAGGGAAACACAGAGGAAACTAGAATAAATAGGTATGTGAACAATAGGTGTGTGAACAATAGGTATGTGCGGCATAAATGCTGTGGTATAAAAATTTGGCTTTCCCCATATGTTTCATGTGTTGATAAATGCATGGCCTTATATATATTATTTGTTAGGTTTGATCAGGTGATCTCATTAAGTGTTTGAGTGTGCCATTAACATATATTTATGCTCTAATAAAGATCATTCACCACCATTGTTAGAATAGAGAGGGGTTTCCCTAAGACAGACAAGTGACTATGCGCTGGCTATACTACTGCAGAGATTAGATGTTAACATATAATTGTATAATACCATGTGTTAGAGCCTATTTATATTCAGCCTATGTTTTCGCTAATTTCCTCCTCCTGCTGGCACTTTTATGTTATGTTTTGCAACTGCCAGGATCTTCATTTAGGTAGACAGGAAGTGAGGCCTGGCAGGTGACTCAGGAAACGCTAGTTAGTTGGGAGCGAAACAGTTTTTTGACCTTGCTACAAGATCAAGATACAACATAATATAGCTTCGGTATTGAGACATTTTTTTGTTTACATTTACATTGATACACACACACACAGTTTGAGGTACAGAGACTAAAAAATGTGTGCTGCATGTGTGCCTATTGTCACCCAGCTGTAAAGCTTTAATGTGATGGTCATGTAATGAAATATTTCTGTCTAGAAGCAATGCAAGTTTGTATGGTGAAAAGGTATAAAAACTTCGAATTTTGATGCTGGAACTTTGTGTTGCTGGTGACACATCCCCAATCATAATTTTCATCTGCAATCACGACTAAAGATGATGCGTTTTTACTCTTTTTACTCTTACTTCTTGCATTGCCTGGTCTCTAGAAAGTCTCCATAGACTTTAAATGAGAGTTTGCGGCAGCTGGTTCATGCTGGAGACCATTTCTGGTGTGAACACACAGGTGCACACGCCCCTTGAATGGCGAATGCACAGCAACTGCAATGCACTGCAAACACACGGACTGCTGTGTGATTTAATTCTCTCTTTGTTAGATGACCTGGTGGTGTGAATGAACTCTTTTCTATTAGCTAGGGGACTGGTGCAGTGCTGCGTGGTATAAACCAAGCTGTGGAACACGCAGGCGGTGTGCTTGGTCTAATCTGTTAACATGCATTCTAAATGAACGGTCCAAATCCACCATACTTACGTGTCGCTTGCAGTGTGAATGAATGTGAATATCAATATCTTATATTTAGTTTTCATGTTTTCTTGTGTTAATTACCTCACTTGTTACAAAGTACTAGATTGTTTTTCCTGTTCTGGCCTCTGAAATGAAACAGGTCCTTTCCATAACAATGGATCGCTGATTTACATGATTTAATTTATTTGAATTTCACTTTTTAGACACAGATGCTGCAATAAAATACTGTATGTTATACACCATCTCTGCAAAAACATTAAGGAATTCTAATTTACAGATGTGGCCTGTACTTCTATAGCGCTTTCACACAGATCACATATTGCCTAACATGGCAGGTAAATAACACATATATAAATACATATAATAGGGCACAACACATAACACAAGGCAAAAAATAAGACAGATTGGTAATACAAAGAATGAAAGATGGAGTGCACAGGAGAAAGAAAGCGGGGTGTGTGTGTGTGTGTGGGGGGGGATGCTCTACCCATTAGCCTGCCTGTTAAGCAGTCCATGGGAACAGCAAAGCTAAGCTAAGCTAAGCAGAGGGGAGATATGGCAATACTTCTATTTGAAGCAGTTGATATCCAGGCAGCACCGTTCTGAAATGACTGTAGACATGACAGAACAGACTTATTGAGTAAATAGTGGTCTATGCAAAAGGAAATAAAAGCATGTATAAGTATTTTGTTGATGTTATACAAATGGAAAAAGCTTCAATTTAATTGATCAATGTGGTCAGGACTAGTGATTAAGACTCCTGTCTTGTCTGTACATAGTTGTAAATAATTACCAGACAGTAAAGGTTAATGTTGTCATTCTAACACTTGTTTATAACTGCTTTCATTAACAGAACATATTATACTTTTTCTTTACAAAAGAAAAAGCTAACTGTACATCACATCAGATAAAAAAAAAAAAACAAACTGAAACAAACCACTACTGACGTTAATGTTGTGTTTAACCAACTGGTTCAAGGGCTTAGAAGACTTTCATAGAGGTGGTCCTGGTTATCATAGACCATGGGCCTATGGCTTTGAAACACATTGATTTTCAATGGACAGCCATTCACTGGGCTAAAACAGGTGGTGTATCCCAAGATGTCAATCTTAACATTCACATTCAGCATGGCCAGAGCTTAAAAAAAGTTGGTTTTGTTGAGGTGTGTGTGTGTGTGTGTTTTGGGGTGGGGGTGGGGCTATCACTTGTGTGTGTACCTTTGCCATCGTTTGCCTTGTTATGAGAAGCCTTAATTTGGCAAGGTTACATGGAACTGAAAGTGCACGTGAGCAGTAGATTATCTAATCAAGAGAGCCTGGTGATGTTGGACCTCACCCTCTATTCCAGTGTCGTTATGGCAATGAGGAATGGTTGTAACATTGCTCTGAGGCTACGTTTAACGGAACAGGAGATTCAAACGTGCACATCTTAATTTGTATTCTTTAGAGACAGGGTGTAATTCAATCTTTTTCGGAGAATGGGACGTCACTACTAATTTACTATTAAAGGAGCTTGAGTTGGTTTTTGATCCTGGCCAAGCTGAAGAAGATAAGGGTGAAGCAACGTAAGAGGAGCTTTGTCTGGAGACCCCTTGAGAAGGAATGTATTGTGATACTTGTACAGGCCTTGACTGAGTAGTTTCTGTATACTGTATAAGGTATTCTGGATAAATCTGATGCCTTTCAAACACAACAAATATGGATGGGTCCGATATTCTGTTCACGCAGCTGTCATAAAACACTCTAGGGTCATCTTCTTTGGGTGGGGGTACTTTATACTTGGAATTCCCCAAAGTGTACTCTCCTAGTAAGACCCGACAGGCAAACATGGACCTGGTGGCAGATGGGCTTGTGTAGTTGTGGGATCTCTTGGCATCTCTGGCAAAGTAACTCCCTAAAACAACATCACATCACATCACAGACATTAAAACTACAGCCATTAACATAGCATATATGTGTCAATTAAATGCACTAACCCACCTTCGCCATAGGAGGTTCTGTGGGTTCCACAGACACGCCAGTCAACATTTTCTCGACAGATGTTATCAATGTGCTTGGAGTCTGTTCCGTGAAAGGCAATGATTTCATTTGCATTTCCAGAATTCTTTTTCTTCAGCTGTTTTACCTGCCTGGAGTTCAAAACAAAACATTAAATACCAGAAGAATAACTGATTTCCTGAGCCAAAACAAGTTATTGCCTTCTAAGCATCTGACATACCACTGAAAAACTTCCCATAAGCCAAGGTTTTGGACCCTTTCGATGCTGGTCACTCTAAAATCAGGCATTGTTTTGTTGAAGAGTTCAGCTATCTTGACGTACTCCTTTGAATAACTTTCAAGTTTAACCCTCTGAAATTAAAATATTATTTTTGAGACGGTTAACTAAATATCCACAGTATTTTCAACTTCATCTTCTGTTCAAAAATCTATTCAATCATTATATCACTGTAAATGTCCTCATACACCAAAAATGCATGAAATATATCCACATCAAATATATGTAGAAAATTGCAATAGATATTGCTCCATTAACAAAATTGGCTAATCTGGACTGGCTCAGATATGATGGCCATAATAAAAATAACAACATGTCTGTGGTTAGTTTTATGTGTGTACATTACCAACACAGGTTTCTCACCTTAAATCCTGTCTCTGGCATATCCGCCTTATCCCACTCAGGTGGCATATCTCTATGGGTATGGACTGAACTGGGGAGAGAGAGTGACAGTGATAGGTGGATAGATGGTGATAGAGAGAGAGAGATCTGCCTCTAATCTTAATTTAATTTGTACTACAAAAATACAACCATAACTTTTGATATTATCATAGATTTGTATCCCCATTTGGAAAACAAGATATTGGCGAGACAATGATTTTGCTTTTTACCTTGATTTAATGTTTTGAACATCTGCTGCCGAGACAAAGAAGGGTCTTCGTCTTACAAGCCTTTTAGTGCCAAACCGGCTGTTACACTGAACCATATCTGAGGTATGACAAAGGTTTTTAGAGCTTTGCAGATTAGTATGAGGCTTTTAACATATCTGAATCAGAGAATGTGTGTCATCGTAGTCAAGAGACAGAAAAGAAAACAAAACGGTTTGAATTTTTATGTTGACCTCATAAACTATGGTATTTCAACATGTGTCTGATACGAGTCATAACTAATGTAACTACAAAAGCTGTTACATAGTGCCACCTCTATGCAAACATCCCTAAACTTTCTTTCACACAAGTACACAAACAGACCTTGCATGTTGAGCTTATAGGTGTGCTTGTTTGTGGTGAACTCGATGATAGCCTTGTTATCCTTCTGGTATGTCTTTTCCAGGTCCTCACTAGTGATGGGGGCTAAACTGTGAGCTCCCTTCTGTTATTATTAAAAAAAATGTTAGCAGTATAAAAACAAAAAAAAAAAAATAAAACACATTCTTTCAATTAGGGTAAACAAAAGTACCAGGTGTGAAAACGGCTGGTATATTCATTAGTTAGCTGTACTGCTTGTCTGTTTTAGGAAAAGCCAAATTTTTGGCCCCTTACTGATGATCCATATGGAGTCCACTGTCCAGACTCATCCTGCCAGTACCAGACCCATTTAGTCGTCAGGATGAAGTTGGGCTGGATCACCGAAGAGACTGTAGAAATGCGCCGGACCGCCACGAATTTCCGGGTCATGGTGTCAAAATGTACAGGCACATTTCTCCCACTTCGATGAAAATAACATAAGTACAACAATGATGAAAATATTGTAATTTTCAAGATAAACAGGAGTAGCAGGATTGGAGTTTTCACATGTAGAGTTCAGGCCTCATTCTTAGTAAGACCAAAATAAATGCAACCTTGACTGCTAACTAAAACTGAACTGAGGGTGTGGGAAAAAAAATAGACAAAAAATGATTTAGGGCAAATTGTATTTTATGAACATGGCTAGAGTATTAAATCAGTCTCAGACCTGTATGTCTTTGATGGGTCACAGTAGTCTTTTTCTGTGGCTTCATTGTCTGTGAAAGAATTGCATGCTCATAATTATTATTTAGTGCTGTCAATCAATTAAAAAATAATCTAATTAATCACAATAGAACATTTAAGTTAATTGCAATTAATCACATATTTAAAGTTCCAGAATTCTCCTTTATTTTTTTGTGAAGAAAGAATTCTTCGACCATGCAATCAAGTCTAGCAAATTCCTTTGTCATGCTTTTCGTTTGTTAGTCTGCTAAAAACAGCAGGCTGCTAAAATGCACTGACAAACGAAACAAAGTAAGTGGACAAACTCGACCAATCACAGTCCTTGCAGTGTGTGTAGTGATGTATGCGTCTGCATGATTAATTTGCATGAATCACATGCGTTAACATTGACAGCACTATTATTATTATTATTATTATTATTATTAATATTATTATTATTATTATATCTGTATTCTTGCATCTTTTGTCTCATAGTCAGAGATACAGTAGCCTAGGTTCAAAGTGCAGAGTTTCTGTATCCTCTAGTTGATGTTTCTAGCTAACGTTTTCACACTGAATTGAACAGATATTGTAACTGTTACAGAATAGCCATATACAGGACCATCCAATTATGACACTCAAATTATGAGTGGTCAGTGGAGTTCACTGTATGAATCTCCATCTAAATCAGGCTTCAGTGTAAAATACCACATATTCCTTTAATCTGAGCAGCTGGTGGATATCTATGGAAAGCCGTAACGCACATAACTGTAAAGACTCTACCCACTGCCTGACTTGGTCATTATTTGTTTGTGTATATCCCCATTACCATCATCTGTGAACTTCGACCAGCCTTGTCCATCTTTAAACTCCCATTTGTAGGGCAAATTGAAATGGACTTGTTCACACCTGTCTTAAAGGAAGGAGACAAAAATATATGAATGCATGTCTTCTTGTTTCAAGTTTTATAAAATGCCTACATGCATTTCAAGATTTGTGGAAAACACTAGGAATTTACCTCCGTCTTTGCAGTAATTCTTGATGTAAAAGAGGCATATTTCTGTGCCTGTAATATCAGATGGTATTACAAGGGTATAGATACGGTTATATGACTTTGTGAAATAAATCACTAGGCTGTAGTTAAACCTTAATTGTCTTATTCTGCTATCTTGAAGTGAGTTATTAGCATTCTGTGTCTAAGAAATACCTTTTGGTCCACCTCTGCTGTGAACGCCTGGGCTATGATCAGAATCCCATATAGCCTGAATGTTCTGATACATTGACAGTAAAGATTGCACCGTTTCTACACCTTTGGACTGCAGCAATCTCTTTGGCTGGGGCTCAAAGAAGTCATGTGACTTGTCACAGTGTCCTGTGTGACAGGTACCCCTTAGGTATTTCTGACAGATGTGGAGTCTCCAGCAAGCCTCCCTCCTGGGACAGGATCCAAACACACCTGTACCTCTGTTGTAGCCAAAGCATATCTGAGAAAAAGAAAGGAATGGAAATCACTGGAATGAACAGAGGAAGAGATTTTAAATTACATTTTGTGGTTACTATGACATATATTTACTGGATAAATGCTGTTCACTTTAGAGTGATAGAATAGCTCTGTGAAGGCTTTTATTGACCATTGAGGTTCCAAACAACTGAATAGCCCTCTATTATCATTCCCGTTCTAACCCTCTTTAAGCATGCAGTCCATAAGAGTCACCAGGTGTCATTCTCTCCCTCAGACACACATGCACACACACACACACACACACACTCTAACTCTCTCACCACACTCATCACTGACTCACTCATCTAAGATGAGTCATCTATATTCATTATCAGTTATTAGTTCATGCAGCACAACACAATATTGACACTTCAATCTATGATCCTGGTAGTGCTTTCCGTCCCCTTTTGTTAATATTCATTTACATTTACATTTAGGCATTTAGCAGACGCTTTTATCCAAAGCGACTTACAAAAGAGGATAACATTCAAGCTACAACACTAATATACTAATATTCAATTTCTATATGTGGCACCATGTAAGATACTGGCAAATGAAAAATTTTTTTTTCTTGGTTTTCTATGCTAGCAGTATGCATAGGGTATCGCTGTTGGCTAATTCCGGTATTAGATCTGCAAGAAGATCGTGCAGAGTTACAAAACTGTACAGGAATTTGTGACTCATGTACCAGCGTACTGCTTCCAAGAGCTGCTTTTTCTGTGATTTCTGGTGGGTTTCTGACCAGGAAAGGAAACCCAATTAACTTGTTAACCTTGACGTGTCAAGCATATTTATTGCATTGTTAAATGTATAATTGTTCAGTTCAAAGTCAGGTTAGTTAGCTTGGGATCTGCAACTAGTTATCATAGCCTGATAAGCATGAGTGTTGCAAGAGATTAGCGGGCGGTCAACCACAAAATAAATCTTATGTCAGAGCATTTTGCAATACATAGTTAGGTATTAGATCTGCAAGCATATGCATACGGTAAATACCCCTAAATCTATCATATTTTTCCTTAAAATAATTTTAATGCTAATTAAACTTACCCTCTGTATCAGCTGCCTACAGGGTAGTCTAGAATATAGATCAATAAAAGCAATAGCAGAGATAAGCAGTTCTACCTTGTACTTTCAGGGACCTGAGGTACCTTAATAGCCTTACAGACCTAGAGGCCACCAAGTAATAACACACCTATGATGGTTTTGTATATCTCACCTGTGGCACAAGGGTGTTGTCATTCTGCAGGAGTAGAGTACACAGCTCCTCCCTATGAAGTCCCTGGAGACAGTGTTGCTGCAGCACCTGGCTGTTGTGGTCAGAATACAGGTCATGGCTGAACCGACACACTCGCCTACAGACAAAACAAGATACAGCTCATGTCATATGAATTATTACATAATATAACCACTAGTGCAGCTATCAGATCATATGAAACTTAACCACTTAGGCAGCTGATTTTGGATCCTCTTGCCTGCAGTCATCATCCAATATTCAATAGGCTAATAATTTTCTGACATGCCAACTCTGTGGAGACTGTGAATGACTCTAACAAGTGTTTGAGATGTGTATGGATGTATGTGTGTGTTTGTGTGTAAATGGGTGTGTATTATCAAACACCACAAATCATGATTAGATTAGCCTTAGTTCTGTTTAACCAACTATCACATGGAAAGCCAACCAGAGATATTTATTTTGACACAAAAATTATTAATTAAGATGAATAAAGCCATTCACAGACACCCCCCCTCCCCTCCCCAAAGGCACTTTATCCTGAGGAAAATGTAGAATTTCCATTTCACCTTCTAATGCCACTGCTGCAGTAGGTCTATCTTACCTCCCTCGATTATGTGGGCAATCCTCGCCAAACAGGTACAGTTTACACAGGTGTAAATTTGAGCAGCTGTTGCAATCCCGGGCCTTGCAGAGCTTCAGCTGTGTCTTAGCTATGATCATCTTCTTTCCATCCAGACTACAGACAACAAACAGCTGCTTATTTCCCAAAATTTCCTCCAATTCATCTTTCCGGATTTGACCAGACAGATTATCAGTCAGCTGACCGAGGTCCAATTTCCCAGTCTGGGCACAAATCACCTTATACACGAGAGCTGCTGCCTGCATTGTAGAACTCCCTCTGTCTGCTGCCTGTCAGGGTATGACACCATGTAATACGCAGGCAAGGGACTTTGCCCGTCATAAAATAAGCAGCAGGTCACTAGTGGGGAAATGAAACTTAACCGTGCTTGGTGGAAGTCAGCACACTTCCCCACACACCCTCACAAAGTGATTAGGGAAACACAGAGGAAACTAGAATAAATAGGTATGTGAACAATAGGTGTGCGCGGCATAAATGCTGTGGTATAAAAATTCTCTTTCCCCATATGTTTCATGTGTTGATAAATGCATGGCCTTATATATATATTATTTGTTAGGTTTGATCAGGTGATCTCATTAAGTGTTTGAGTGTGCCATTAACATATATTTCTGCTCTAATAAAGATCATTCATCACCATTGTTAGAATAGAGAGGGATTTCCCCAAGACAGACAAGTGACTTTGCGCTGGCTATACTACTGCAGAGATTAGATGTATAATACCATGTGAGGTACAGAGACTAAAAAATGTGTGCTGCACTTGTGTTGCCTGTTGTCACCCAGCTGTAAAGCTTTAATGTGATGGTCATGTAAATGAAATATTTCTGTCTAGAAGCAATGCAAGTTTGTATGGTGAAAAGGTATAAAAACTTCGAATTTTGATGCTGGAACTTTGTGTTGCTGGTGACACATCCCCAATCGTGATTTCCATCTGCAATCACGACTAAAGATGATGCGTTTTTACTCTTTCTTGCATTGCCTGGTCTGTAGAAAGTCTCCATAGACTTTAAATGAGAGCTTGCGGCAGCTGGTTCATGCTGGAGACCATTTCTGGTGTGAACACACAGGTGCACACGCCCCTTGAATGGCGAACGCACAGCAACTGCAATGCACCGCAAACACACGGACTGCTGTGTGAATTAGAACTATTTGTTGAAGCAGTTAATACCCTGGCAGTGCCGTTTTGAAATTTAGGATTTTTAGGATTTTTTTCATCTTGTTAAATTCTTCACTTGAATGTATTTTTGCATTTTTTGCCTGTTCAGACCTCTCACATAATATGGCAAGTACCTTTAATGTTTACAAATTAGACAGTGTTAAAACGAAACTTTAGTGAGTTTGATAGAGGGTTCACACAATTAATTAGTGAAAGACCTGTCCGTGGGCATGTCACATGTGGTGGCAACTATTTAAAGGCACAGAATGCAACATTTTATACTGTTATACAGTAAACTTTATACTCACCAGCTTCGTAGTCACTGAATGAATGCTCTTGTATTGCTGAGAATTTACAACGTTCTTGTTATTATTATATTTTTTAAACTGTAGGGGGAGCTCCATAGATAAAAAATCACAGGCATTCCTGGTATGCTTTTAAAAAGTTTGAGAGCCTTACATGCCGTTCATGAATGGAAACACTGAGTCACTGTCTTGATGTCATAATTTATTAGGAACTTCTTTTTATGGCATATCTTGAACAACAGTGAATTATGGCACAAAATATACGTTGATCATTTCAATTAAACCAGAAATAGTCAAAAGGGGGACTTAGCCATGTGAATGTGATTAGTGGAGGTGTAAGATTTAGTAACAATTTTAACAATAATTAAAAACAGATCAGTTATAAATTATAAATCATACATTACTCATACAATTGGCAAAAAATACATTACATTAAAGTAATATGCATTCCTCTTTCTTCTTTGGTTGATTTGTACGTCTGACAGTTGACCTGGGGACATAATACAGGTCTTCTTGGCTTTGTGGATGTGTCACTTGTCGGGTGTACGAGCGCGTTGTAGTGGTTAGAAGTGGAGGAGATGCCCTCCTTGTACTAGCTGATGTGTTAGTGGCAGACCTCACGCTAGAGCTAGTCAGGGAAGCATCTAAAGATGAGTACCGTGATTGGCTGAAGGCTGATTTGGGATCTATATATTCCCACCCACCGTAATCACTATTAGAGACTCTCTTACTCGTTTGGACTGTTTGCAACGGATCACTTGGCTGCTTTGAGGAAGTGGAGGCTGAAGACTGGACTGCATTTTGTCCTAAGGTCAGCCTGGTAGAGTGAAATCCTCCAGATGCACTTGGCACCACAGGAGATGGGGAAACAGATGAGGTCGAGGTCAAAGAGGATACGGTAACCGTTTGTGGAGCATTTGCTATGGTAGTGAGAACAGCTAAGTTCTGTGTAGAGTGTAACTGCGTGGATGTCACAGGCTTAAAAGAAGTAAAATCATCAGAATCAGAAGAGGAATCTATAGACGATAGACATGGACGATACACATGTTCGGTGTAGGTGATGAGAAACTCTGGATACACTTGCTGCTTGTCAAAGACCACAAAGATTGAAGGATCACGGCCGTCATTCACACAGCTGTCATATAGAATGAGGCCTCCATCCCTGGAGGGGGGTAGGCGATACTGAGACTGCCCTCGAGTGTAGCAACCAACTAGCACACGGCACACAAACATGGAGCGTATGCCATTGCCAGAGGTGTAACTGTGAGAGTAGCTGGCATCCCGGGCAAAGTAGCATCCTGTGAATAACAGGCAGAATACGTTATAGGAAATACATTAATGTTTTAAAGACTTAATTAAGACACTTAAAATTAATGTAATCACACTGACCACAAAGATTTTATACATTTTGGAAAAAGAGAGGCATTTAATTGTCTATATGACACAACATCATAGACAAAGAGAGAAATGCGCCTTGGTTGATGTTCACCTTCTCCGTAAACCGTTCCATTGGCACCACACTTTCTCCAGTCAAAATTCTGGTAGCAGATAGCATTAATGAAGTCTGAGTTTGTGCCATGAAAGAGTAGCCGTTCTCCATCACCGAACTTTTTGTCCTTATTGACTCTCTTCATTCGTTCTCGTTTCCTGTAGACAAAACAAACACACAAACAACACAAACAAATATCAACACTGCGAATGAACTGCGAACTTCAAATTACAGCCCAGGCTTTTATTTTCTCAAATTGCAAAATATATAATACATATATATTATGAATTTTTATGGTACATTATTGCATAGACACGCTACTGTAGGTTGAACCATGGTATATTCTCTATGAGAATCCATGAGGGAACAACTTGTTGCAACTGCAAAGATTTGGAAGAAGAGACGCATTTTTACTAAATTTGCATTTAGTAATGGTAATGACACAACTGACAGAGCCAAGTCATTACTTTTGTTAATGTAACCATCGGTGGTTAGATACTCAGAGAATATTCGTAAAAGACTAATGGAAATGGATGTGTTGTGATACAAGTCGTGTCTAGAAAAAAAAAGTAATTTGGGACAGTGCTTTAAGTGGAAAAAAATAAGTGCTGGTACTCCCCTTATTCGACTGTTGCCAGGTAAATTAGGCAGTGGGTAACAGCAGATCATTAAGCGATAAAAAGTCCTGAGGCTAAAATTGAGAATTGCCGGTAGTCCGTACTGGTGTGTATCGGCCCACTTGAAGCACTGATTTGGGAGGAACTGTACATGTACGCTTAACTCAGCCATCACAGGAATCAGCTACTTGTCTTCTTGAACATTCATGAAGGCGTTGTAAAGCTCACTTATTCCTGAGTCAAGTCATAATGAAGGCGTTGGCACAACACACTAGATATCAAGGGCCTAAGATGCTTACGTCTGAAAGTCTTCCCAGAGTTCCTTGTTCTGGATCCTCTCAACACTGATGATGTCATAACCGCTTAGTGTCTTTTTGAAGAGCTCTTGGACCTTCAGGTAGTCCCGGTCAGTATCTAGCAGGGCCACTCTCTGGATGGACAGAATACATACACACACACACACACACACACACACACACACATTGAGGTCATACACCTGTAGTGTCAAAGACAAAGGCCCTCCTATTAAAAGGCAAGTGCGGCAATGCCAGTTCATAGTTGCACAAGCTTTCCATTGAAATCAAGTTACATATTCATTCGAAAGCAACAATTAATCGTAAGTTTGCTAATTTCACACACTGAATTTAGCTGGGTGTCAATGCAACTTTATAATGTCCATTTTAGGACAGGGACAGTAATATGGGCAAACCTTGTATCCTGTTTCAGGGACAGCAGACTTGTCCCAGTATCCTGGCACACCTTTGCCATGTGATGATGCAGGACCTCTTCTCTTACTGAGAATAAAAAGACACCAATATGTCAGTCCCTATAAAAGGCCTGTCCAAACTGGGAACAATAATTACAAAGACAGCTGTAATTGTAACTGTAATGATGACAGCCACACTGACCTAGCGTGGTTAACACTGCCTTATCTACAAGTGATTTGATTTCAGTCTGGCCACCAAGGCTACTGGCACTTCATTTTGTTTGCCTGAGGTAGAGGTCCAATCAAAAATTGTTTTTTACCCTGACATGATGGAGGCGGGCTTAACACGATGACTATAGGTAAACGACATTATGAACACGATACATCTCTGCATACAGCATGTTATCAGAATCATTGGTCTGATTAGTTCATTTTCATTCTTTTTAACCGGAGCAATGCATACATTTTATTGCTGCCATCATTACAGTTATTCCAGGTTCTTGTGGTGAACAACAGTTCTTTAACCCTCAAAGCATGTGTAGAATATAACGCAAGTTAAGTTAAAAATATATGATAAAACCTCTCATTGGACAAAGCAAGAACACTGAGATTTGAGCATGCGTAGGGCTTAAAGTACATTAATTAACAATACATCAGTACAATTACATCAGTAATTGGGGCAGCCATGGCCTACTGGTTAAGGCTTCTGGCCAGCTCAATCCCCGACTAGGGGACCATGGCAGCCAACTGCTCCAGGTGTGTGTTTATTTCACTTTGTTATGTGTGTTTCACTGGTTCATGGTGGGGTTAAAAGCAGAGATCAAATTTCCCTTATGGGATCAAAAGAGAATAGATTATTTATTTATTTTATTGTTTCTTGTTTGTTTGTACATATTGCTGCTAGTAGTTGCACTATCAAACCTGGTTCTGGCGGTCTGGACACCATCAGAAGAGACAAACCCAGGTCTTCTCCTCACCCTTCTCGGTGTGCCGTAGTTCACATTCTTCTGCTTCATGTCTGTGAGAGTGACAGTACACCAATTTCACACTTTTAGGAATATAAACTCAGCATTTCATGTAGCACACTCTCTCACAATCTCACACACACAAACACAAACAATGACTCTGTATCACACCTGTCAAACTGTCAAAACCTGCCCCCCAGATAATATCTAATGCCTATCAGAACTTGTCTGCCAGTATTTCACATGCACCATTAATATGGCAAGTACCACAATGCACTGCCGCTGCGCTGGTATTGCGCCAATTGAGGCCCACAAGAGAGTATGCTTTGAATGCTATTCAAAATAAATCTTATTGCAATAATTGGGGATGCACCGATCCAATAAGTTTTAATGAACAACCTGCAAATATTCAACCCGAATGGTTCCTATCAAAGAACTTAACTCTTGTTGAGTCTGCTTGTCAGTAATGTAGCAGCCTAAGGTTACTCACCAAAAGGATAACAAAAATTGCATATTGCAAGACACATCTCTCCTATAATTCAATAAAGATTCTGCTTAAATTGTTTATGAACATTTATTTAAACAGATGCAATAGAAGCCATAATAAACATCTACAGCAGCCTACAAATTTCCACTAGCACCTTGCACAGAAACAAAATTTGTTTCACCAAAGTCCTGTAGCTTTAGGTTCATTACTGAGAAATTAAAAGTGACAGGCACCTAATTAGACCTTGACCCACAAACATCAAATACAATGTAATGACACTGGTGAACTTCATAGTGACGTCTGTAAAGCACGCTACTACGTACACCAAGACACTAGTCTGGTATTGAAGACTTGCAGTAGATGTAGTACCTTTGAAACTGAGTTCATACTGCTCTTTTCCTGCTGTGAAGAGGACCATGACGTTGCTGTCGTTCTGGTAACGTTTTTCCAGATCACTGGAGGAGACTGAGGACATCCTGTGCATGTCTTTCTGTGTAAAACAATAGTGCGGGAACACAACTTTCATTAACAGTCAAATATCATACATAACTTTGTACCTCACTTTTTCTGTACCCAAATCTGATAGCTAAGATCACATGTGGCTTTAGCTCTCACTTCACACTTTGAGAAAACATGACCACCAATTTACTACTAGCCTTCATGGCTAAAGAAAAGCTTCACTCCATTATCAGAAGCTGAAGCTTCCTTGTTTAAGTAGATGCATCCATAGTTCAAAGCAATACTCTGGCCACTTTCTTATATTAACGCTCACTGACTGAAATCTCCAAGATATTTTGCATTCATATTTCTGAGGGGTATACTACTAATCAGGGTCACTGGTTAATTCTGATAACTTCTGAGAATAATCACTGATCTCCAAAAGAACATTCCACTAAGCATCCGGTGTGTCTGACGTGACATATTCTTTGGAGATCAGTGATTGCTCCTGAAGTTACCCAGGTCAGCCACTTGCTTCGGAGTATACCTCCCTGTTTAGTACAAGATAAACAGATCTTACTGTGGAGCCGTAGAGGTTCCATTTCCCGTTTTCATCCTCCCAGTACCAGAGCCACTCAGTGGTGAGGATGAAGTCTGGCTGGAGCACGGAGGAGGCTGTGGAGAGACGTCGCACCTCATAGGCTCCGCAGGTCATGGTGTCAAAACAGACAGAGTCACTCCCACTACAGGAGACAACACACATAGAAAACTGTTTTTGCAAACTGCAATAAGCTATATGCAGGGGGGGATAGTATAGCACATGGGGTGTGTCTAAACCAAGTCTGCACCTCAAAGCAGTAGTGTTGATGGGATTACAAAAGTCCCTCTCAATGTCTTCATTGTTTGGGAGGTCGGTCCACTTTTCACTGGTTTTCACTTGCCACTGGTAGGGCATTTTGGAGTGGACTCTCCAACATTTGTCTACAACAGAAAGAAAAAAATAAAAAAACAATTCCAGAGAATTCATCATAGCTGTTTCCAGAAGGTTTCTATTATCTTAACATAGCGGAAGTAGTTAGTAGAACAAAATAGAATGTTCAAGATTGTTCTAGGCTATATTTTAGCAATAATGTATTAATATTATAGTACAGCATTATACATACATATGCTACAACTACACTTGCTGCTACCATGGATCTGTGCTCTGTAGCTGAATGATGTCCCCTGGGTGATGTATCGATGTGTCTCTATTTTATGCCACGATGATATGATGGACTTAAATGATAAAGTAAAAAAAGCCTGACCTCTATCAACAATCATCAACCAAAATCCAGAATATGACTTCTGTTGCCTGGAGATCAGAAATGTCACAAGAAACTGATATCATAATGTGTTCACATACTGTAAATGGAGGATTAACTTACTGCCTTGTTTGCAATCAGCTCTGACAAAGAAGAGGCATATTTCATTCATCTCTGTGAAAAAAGGGGAAAGGCCACAGTCAGACCCTGCAAGCTGCTAACAAATGGCATCTAAAAACAATTACTTAGATTTAGTGCTATGCAGTGCAATACCATATTTGAGCTATAAAACAACTAAGTTATATATAAGTGTAATACACATCATCCACACTCATATTGTTGATAACAGAGCTTAGCCTTACCAGTATAACATACTACTCAGACTACTGCTTACAGTAACTACATGCACATATAGCTTTGCAATGGTGTGAAAACAACCAAGGATCAGATTATCCCAGTTACCTGGCTTTGCCAGATGGCTTTCATCTTTGGTCACATCTGTGTTATTGGTGGCAGTAGCACCTCCTTTACCAGTTTTGCCACGTCTGACTCTGGTCCTGGCACCAGTTTGGGGCTTCAGGTCTTTAGCCAACGTGCCCCTGAGCACCAAGATCCTCTGGTAGACAGACAGCATGGATCCCACCATTCCCCCAGGCACACCCCTCCCACGTAGGGCCTTCATCGGATGGGGCTCAAAGAAGTCATGCGACCGGCCACAGTCTCCGGAGTCGCAGGTACCGCGGATGTAGTCCTCGCAGATGTGGAGCCTTGTGCAGTTGTCCTTGTCGTCACACTGGCCAAAGTTACCATCGCCTCGGTTATAACTAACACACAACTGTGAAAGAGACGCACCAAAGGCAAGGGAAATAAGAGAACGTAAACATCAAGCATCAATTTCACATGTTCAGACAGACGTGACAGACAAGCTATTCAATTAGGAATTCATTGGGGCCTGATTTTAAAACCAAGAACTTAAAATGGGCAGCATATTTTCGGGCTGGAAATATGTGTGTGTGTCTGTCTGTAATGCAATATTACGGTAAGGATAATATTACAATATGAGAGAGAGAGAGGAAGAGATGTCTACTTTGAATATTGTTTGATTAGTAGTACTGTTTTTGTGAATATGCCTAGTTTATCTAAACAATAGAATTAATTGCATCTTATTACAAAAACACTTAACGGTGTTAACTGTGTTTGTCAGAGAGCACTCTGATGATAAATACGAGCTTTGTTGCTCTCTATTTTGTTTAGGCTAGTATTAAACATAACAATTCTAACTTGCACACTCTTCATGCAGAGGAGAGCCACGATCAAATAGGCAGCCGGGGGCGGCACGAGCGCTTTAAAAAAAAAAACTATCTCTGACTATCTATCATATCACTGTGTGGGCAACTGGCACATTGGCGCCCCTAACTGCAGGCGTCCTTGCTTGCTGAGAAGGTGTTGTGCACAGAAGCTGTGTTTGAGAAGGGCAAAGGGGAGGGGGCGCAGGGAAAAGTTCAACTCTGGGTTGCAAATGCAATGCAATGCCAAGGGGGGAACGGGGATCCAATACTCTAATGCAATTAGTGGACACCTCATGCATGTTTATGACTGTTGTCATTAAGTGTCATTCGGTTTTTGTAATGTCTGCATCTCAAAGTCTGCATTTCAGAAACTGAATGACACTTAATGACAACAGCTATAAACAAGTGTCATTAATGTTAATGATACGTGTCATGACATGATTATAACAGGCTCGTGTCACCCTTAAGCAGACCTCTTCAAATAAAGGGTTACCTAAGTTTTTCTGCTAAGATTTTGAAATCAGAGAATAACACAATTACCGTCAGACATTTAAGTTTACTGCCCTCAGATACAAATCATCAGCTGACTTGCTCAATATTATATAGCTGGGTAAAATCGAATCTATCAGTTTGAGAACGTGAATTAATACAAGCAAAGCTTATGAAACTGTATCAAGAATTGAAGCCCCTACTAGAACTATGCCTACTTACCGGTGGAAGCAGAGAGTGAGGGCTGTCATTCTGCAAAAGCAACTGTCTAATCTCTGTTCTGCTTAGTTTCTGGAGATGATGATCGGTGAGCACCTTGGCGTTGTGGTCCGAGTTTAAATCGTGCCCGTAATGACACCGTCTGCGTAACGAGAGAAAATGTTCATTTTGAAGAAACTGGAAGTTACAGTAACTTATTTGACAACCTTCGTGTAAGTTTTCAAGTTAATTGGGCCTACAAAAAACAATCTTACCTTGCCTTGCATTCTCCATGAAGATAAAACTTACAAAGATGAAGATTTGAACAGCTTGTGCACGGAGTTAATTTGCAAATTCTCACGTTTGTTTTGGCGATAATTTGTTTTACACCTTTGGTCTCTGTCGAAAAGAACAACGCTTTATTTCCAATGAGTGAATCAAATTCAGAACAGATATCTGGGAAGCCCGAAACAAGTTCAAAGAGTCTCTCATAATCTATCGCTCCACCATTGCTGCAAATAATTTTTAAGATATCTGCTTCCGACATTTTCAATGAACACGCGCTTGACCAAGCCTACGTGATTTGTGAACCTTGACTTTTGTCAGCCGTTCTATGGCAATGACGGATCGAAAACGAAACTTATGGAGGACTAGGCTGACTCATGTTGCCAAATCTTGCGTGAACTCCTCTACCATAACAACAAAATAATACATCGGTTCATGACAGATGATGTGTTATTAAGTAATTTATGTCTATGAGTGATAATAAAAACATGGCAGTTGTTGGATTGTGCATTATCATATGTCTTATTTTGACATAATGTTGAAGCAAAAAAGGCAACACGGATCTGCCTGCCTAAGGAAACGAAACCGTAGGCTCATCAGCGGTTTCCGTGTTGATTTCAGTCTTGTCAGCGTGGAAAGTCAGTGTAACATATGACTGGTTCTGATGTAACCTACTGATGACTAACAGATGGCTTAAAAATATTTTGCAGAAATAAAGTGGTAAAATATGCTGGATTTTGCTGCACAGAAGACACGAAGTTTTTGCTTTCTCCTTTCATGTAGACAACTCAGCAATTCACCTGGAAACATAGCCTGTGTATGCAGTGCCATGTTCACGTTATAATTAGGCCTGGTTTCAAACTAAGCGAAATTTATGCATTTTTAAGATAATTCTCAGGACGCATGTCTCCGCAGCCTTCAATAGGTCTAGCCTAGCCTGAAGGCCTAGCTACAAGCATAGGCATCTTTAAACCTGAATGTGAAGTTTTCCCAGCAAAAGGCAGGTGGTGATGTCTGACCATTAGTCTAGTTATTTTCAATTTGGTAAAAATAACATAACATCTAACTTTAAACAAGAGTCACCACCAGAGGGAGCCACATTATTTTGAAAAAGCTTCTTTCATTTCAGGTCTGTACTTCCCCATGGCCCCACAGCCCTACTACACATTGTCATTTCCAAACTGGAAATATCCCAAAATCAGAATTTCCCATTAAAGGCGACATGATTTAAGTTTTGGGTGGCAGCAAGACAACAATAGCAAAGTTGCAAGACTGAACACATCATCTTGTTTAGTGTACCATAATGTGTGATACGCCATATACACCATACTACCATACTCCCTAATAAGGTTTCTTTAGACTACTGTCCAAATTACGACAGAGATGTTTTATTAAGGTAAAAGGTGCTTTAAAACACGTATGTGATGATGAGGTGTAAAATATGCAAAATTCTGTCAAGGTGAAACCTGGGTCTCATAGATGATTTCCACTTGAGAACAGAAAATGGGGGTCATGATGTTCTATTTTCTAATAATTATATTGTGTCAAGAAATCCTTTTGGACAGAGTGATCTATTCTGGGCCTCACAAAGCCATTTAATCACAAAAATGCAGATTGTAAAATCATCCATTGTATGACTCATATACTTCAATTCCAATTCCAATTCCAATATGATGAATTCCAATGTCCCCTCTAGCCATGTGCCGTCAAAGACAACTGTCATGAATCAATCAATAGCCCTATGCCCTCAAAGAATTACAGTATCTGTCATGAATTAGCCAATCATTAAGTTGATTAATGTCAGTTAAATCTTTGAGAGTTCAGTATACAAACATCAGTAAATAGCCCCCACCCCCGGTCCTCTTCCACACACACACACACACACACACACACACATACACTCGCTCCTACCCTATTCCGCAGCTGTTCAGAGTTTTTTGGAAGGAGGCCTCTAAAGGTCTGTCACTCGTGACTGTGTGTGTATACTTTTCAAATGTTTTTCTCTGTCTTTCTCCCTGTCCCTTTCCAGCCCCCCATTGTTGGAAGTCACCCTCGTTGTTGGAGTGCTGTCAGTAGGACTAAGAACAAGAAACAACATAAAACCAGTTACATAAACCAGACAGAGCCGGAAGCTAAAGCGTCCCAGTGGGGAAAAGAGATATTGAAAGTGAGGTCACTTAACCCTATCTCGGGTACAGATATGCCTCCCTAAGGAAACGAAACTATTTGTAAACCTTAGGCTCATCAGCGGCTTCCATCTTGTTTTCAATCTAATAAATCTTATTTTAAGAAAAGAAGCTCCAGAAAATAATGAACTCCGTGTTCTTGCCTCTGTGTTCCAGGGTAATAGTCAATCCCTGGAGGTTGGGGGCTGCTCAAAGATACCTTATCCATGGATGTGGGAGAGTGCTCTACCAGTACTCACAGTCCCACAATACACATTGATCACCCTACAGGCAATGGTATAAATTCCCTAAATTACAGGCCACGCCACAGATACATGAATGTGGACAATGATCTTGGCCATGACGCTAATGCAGTCCGATCACTTCCTGTAACTCAACAGTGTCCTATCTGAATAAAGGCAATACGTACCAAAATATATAGTCTGTGAAACAGAGAACATTTAAAGGGAAGAGGAGGTCATTCAAGTTCAAGGGATCTATGGCAACTAAGCGAGCACACACATACACACACACACAAATGCACACTCAATAAAGCCAATGAAAAATACAAGGCCTTTTGGCATCTAAACGTGGGAATGCCTGCACTCATTCAGTGCTTTCAACATGTGGCTTTACAAACAAAATATGTCATCGAACTCCATGCCCTCATGTCACACTCTCTCTCTCTCTCTCTCTCTCACACACACACACACACATACAAACAAATTACAAAAGCCTCTTTATTACACACACACACACACACAAAAAAAAAATAGCAGATATCTTCAATAAAGAAATACTTTAAATAAGGCAATCAGGCATCATTAAAAAGTTACAAGATGGCAGATGGAAAGGCAGATTATCAAAATTCTGAACGCAAAAGGCTATGATTCCCCCAAGTATATCAGTCTCTTACAACACACTGCAAAGACATGTGTGAGTGTGTAATATATCTTATGTAATAACACAATATTGATCCAGGCAGACAAAAAAAATCCTGAGCATTACAGACAAAAATAAAAAAAAATAAAATAAAAATCATGTGTTTGCCTTCGCAGTTACAGTGGTTAAACACCAAAGAGTATTTCAAGGGAACTCAATAGAACTGAACCCCAAACTAGATCTAGCTCTGGTTGGAAATTACTTCTTTGTTCTTTCATGTCTTGCTCAACACCAGGAAAAGTTAAGACCAAGTCCATGTTTAAGTGAGTCTGTGGAAAGAGCTTTTCTTTTGGCCAACGGTTCGTATCACTCAAGCCTAAGATGTGGCTACCTCCTGTTCAAACAGAGGGGTGCTGCTATTGGGATGGGATTCTGTGTTAGGTTGTGTCTCCATGGCAACTCTCTCAGACATTTCTTCCGTCCCCATGGTGGAACTACTGTGTTGCCTGCAAGGGAAGAGGAAGGAACTTGATTACAATTTTAGAACATGACGTTTCTGTTTGACTGACTAGGTTAGCCTGACCATGTCCTCCTAAGCACTTCCGCTCGATTATTATCTCGCTACAGTGCTAGTCTAAATTTAATCCCATTGGGCTAGTTGTCCCAGGAGTCATTTTAACCTTATCCAATCAGTGAACAGAGGAAAGAGTTGTGAATGCAGAGCTAAGGTGCTATCAGTCAACATTTACATTTACATTTAGGCATTTAGCAGACGCTTTTATCCAAAGCGACTTACAAAAGAGGATAACATTCAAGCTACAACACAATGAAAGAACTAACAAGGAGTGCATATTTCTAACATAGAATCTGCACTATTTTAAGTTGAAAGTGCAATAGTGTAACGCAGTGTAGAGAAATTAAATTATTAAATGCATTCTCAAAATTTACGCCAGGAGATATTCTTGGAAGAGCTGGGTCTTCACACACATTTTAGTCAGGGGCTAATCCAATCTTTTTAAACTTTGTAGGTCACACCACAAAAAAGTAACAAATTAGTATAATCAATCATTTAATACAAATCAATCAACCCCCGCATTTTACACACCTCTACCAAATGCCTGAGCTGACCTAAAAGGGGTGTCACTTTTCAGCAGTAGAATTTGATATGGACTGATCTATATTGTGTAGAAAAGAGAACCTCTTTCAAACTAATCTTTTTTAAATTAATAATTATATTATTAATTCTAAAATTATAATTTATTAATTATTATTAATTAGTAATTATTTTAAGTCCAAATAGACTGATTACAAATCAGCTGATTTTGACACGCTCTAGCGCCGCCTTTACGTCACATTCGTTGGAATATGTAGGAAACACTGTGAACATATAAAAATAATCATAAATAAAACTTTTTAAATTA
Source organism: Tenualosa ilisha (assembly GCA_015244755.2). Lineage (NCBI taxonomy): Eukaryota > Metazoa > Chordata > Actinopteri > Clupeiformes > Clupeidae > Tenualosa > Tenualosa ilisha. Next base: position 81,549 of record PYXC01002067.1, read on the forward strand.
TCATACATGCTTATTTTGGCCAAACAGCATACTATAAAGCACACTTCATCGCTTTTTCAACAAAATTACTACTTACTACTCTCTAATCCTCCACTACACTCCTGATCCTAGTGCAATCTGCTGGTACATATCTTTATGCCCAGTCACCAAAATACTGCATAGGCCAAAATTTGAAGTGGCTGAACATGTCTTAAATGTCTAAACATATGCAGAATCCAGGATAAGTGAAAATGATTATGTTTATGACTATGAAAATATGTCACAAGAATTTCCCCATAGAAAACTATTACAATAAGGATATTGCCTACCCTTTTAAGTGCTTAAGTGAGCTTTCTTGGAGGGTGGGAGACATTTTTAGGACCTTATGTACCCAACCATGGAGTTTAATTGCCAATTTCTATCTATTTTAATATTTGAAATAGCAGCCCCCATGAGTATTTATTTCCATATATTACCCTTTGCGGCCATGTTTTCAAAAAATGAAGTAATGAAGTGAAGTAATCAAATCAAATTTTCAATACACATGAATATACGTGTTCTATAGCCTCTTTTTAACAGTATGAAACAGGAAAAAAACTCCCATGCTTTGAAAACATGGTAAAATTGATTAAAAGTATGATTGAATTTATGAAATTCCATGTCTTGACATGGAATACATACATCCAACAATGGTATGGTCTTATATAGAGTTACCGAGCAATTTTTTGTGTTTAATCTATAGTATCTGAGTAGTAGAGATAGCTGCATGTGGTATAATTAAGAGTTTTTTTTTTTTTTTTTGTCAGAATATGATGGGATACAAGGTGCTTTACCAAACGGTTGAGCTGACCAATAATGGGTTAAGCACCTTCAGTAAGCAATTGAATCTCACTACTAAATGTCCAGACCTTCTGTACAAAACAAAGCGTAGAATGAGGGGCTGGTCCTGGGGATGGGAAGTTACCTCAGGTTGGAATCAAACCTGGGTCACAGTGGGCATCTGTCAATTTATGATACAGGCACTGTAGCCAGCTGCCCCCCACACAGACTGCTAATCTATTACTTAAACATTAAAGGTGCATTTTTTTATGTGACAGATTCAGAGCCATTGTAATGGGGCACAAACTTAAGTAAAACTGGAGCTAAACATGTATTACACAAAGGGGACTGAAAATCAGCCCGGCAATGTTGCTGTCACTGGCCTCACACACTAAGTCACCAAAGAAGAAATCTTATTTATTACCTTGTTAATCAACATGGTGACTCAGAAACGACCACGGCTGATTCCTTTCTTTTAGCTTGCACTAAGCTGGCATAACTTTACAACTGACTGGGGGGGGGGGGTGTCTTAGTAGGGAAGAAAATCAAACAAACACATAATGTAGCCTCACCTGTTTCTGCAGCATGGGAGCAGTGGTCTCCTCTTTGTGTAGAGAAAAAATAAAAGCCCCATCAGCAGCAAGAATATGACCACAGCTGCAACACTCCCAGACACTATGAATCAAACACAGACCGAGGGAATGGATTAGTTATGGAGAAAACACACACACAAACATAGATTCACACTCTCTCTCTCGCACACACACACACACACAGACACACTCAAGTACAGACAAATATTTCAGAATGAGCTTCTGAGTACACTGTGCGGGAAGAAAGACTGCATAGTTTAGACTTGTCCAGTAATGCATGAGCGGCTCTGCTGAGAGAATAAAACTGAAAGTGTCTACATACAGCATGTGAATAGAGAATGGGCCACATTCACACAGGCTTGGGGAAGGCATGCAAGAAAGCCAAGCTATTACTGTAAGAATCTAGGTCTGGCATTTGTTACGCAAACAGACATGCCAGGAATATTTGGGGAAACGTTCTCTCTCTCTCACACACACTACATGCACTTGACTACATGCACTAATGCATTGCTGAAGTGTTCTACTAATTATGATCAGCTGTTCTGCTGTTAAGCTACAGATAGCCTATATAGCACTTTACTTTAACCTTTTACCTTAACTTTAAAGGGATGCTATCTCTCACTATGCACAGCAGCATGGAGGACATCTACTGTCATCATACAACTGCAGGATATCTATTGATAAAACGAAACCTCCGTCTTTATTTCATGATTTGGCAAATTATCTTGCAGCTTATTACATGACCTACAATGGCAGGCCTATTTCAAGGTAAATAGGAAGCAAGATGTAAAAACAGTTCTGAAGGAAAGTAGTGTTAATAGTCAAAGAATCGTCTTCTTAACACATCATGTTGGGAGCCTAATTCTTATTCAGCCACCTTGATATGAAGATTAACCTTATTGTTGATAGGCGTTTTCACAGCAGCAAAACTATTGACATGACTCTTCCTAGACTGGAGACAATTGTAATATGAAAGACAGAGATTATTCTGTATTACTCTGCTCAAGGCCACATTGTGCTGCGCTGCGCTGTCAGCAGCACCTTCAGTCTGCATCATACTCAAAACAAGCGCTGAAAGTAGCTTGTAGGCCTACAAAATATTTTAATATATTATGTTAAAGTGGTAGAAATGTAGGCTATATAAGGCTTTACTGGTATGAATGCTTTACTGGTATAGCAATATGGCAAGAATTTGACATTTCCAACAGCTTCTGATTGGTTTAAACTTCTGAGACAGCCATGCAGCCTAGGTGACTTCAGCAAAAACAAAAAGCGATTGCCTAATAAAATGTAATGTACTTTGCACTCCACTACATTTTAGAAATGCAAAATAGAGTGAAGTAAAAGTAAAAGTATTCATCATTATTTCTACTCAAGAAAAGTACATGTACAGTTCATGAAAAATGTACCTAACTACAGTAACAAAGTATTTATACTTTGTTACATTCCACCACTGACACACATAAACCACCACCACACACATAAACATTTTTGTTTACTTACCTACAGCAGGCTGTCTATAGCGTGTCTGATCAAACCATTGATCTGGCAGAAAAAGAAACACAGAAATACAGTATACATTGTTCACTGATTTATAGACAAATGAGGCTAGATGTGTGTGTGTGTGTGTGTGTGTGTGTGTGTGTGTGTGTGTGTGTGTGTGTGTGTGTGTGTGCGCGCATGTGTGTGTGTGTGTGCCTGTGTGTTTGTGTGAAAGAAAGTCTTAGAGAGCAACAGGTATGAATTTTCATTCTCAGTGTCCTCAAATTAATTTTGATGGCAATATGGGCAATTAAACTAACAGACAAGAGTACTAGTTATTCAGACTGCCTGGCCACAATTTATATTACATTGCCCTGTGTGCAATAACTATAATTGCATAATTGCTTGCCTGTTCATTTAATTTTAAACTGGACATTCAATTAGGTGAACAGATCTCTAAGTTGAAACCAGGTATATTTTCCTGAAAATATTTTCCTCATTAGCCACCTTCACACCTTCGGGCCCGGCCAGGCTAGGCTACCAGCCCCACTAAGCCCAAACCGTTTTGTTTCAGACTTC